>PISX010004151.1:42464-126334 GCA_004024625.1 Mellivora capensis | reverse complement strand
GAGCGATGTCCCTCCGTGGAGCAGACTTTTAAAAGTCCCGATTTAGTGCTCCGTTGCTCCGCCGCTTGCCGGGAGCCGGCCCCTCCCCCACGGTCTATCCTCCCGTCGCTTTTGATTCACTTCTCCGCCAGTCCTACCTTCCAGAAAGTGGCCGATTTTCTGTTTCCAGAATTGCTGTTCTTCCTCTCTTTGATCTCCCGTTGGATTTGTAGGTGTTCTCAGTGGTTTGATAAGCTATCTCGCTGATCTCCTGCTACCTGATGTCGTTTCAGCTGCTACTTCTCCGCCATCTTGACCGCAATTTCATAGGCAGGTTTTAACAACAGTCAACAGACTATTCTATCCAATACAGCCATCACACACACACACACACACACACACACACGAACATTTTTCAAAGAAAAGAAGAAAGTTATCAACTTATTTTCTGGAACCAAACTGTTTTAGCCTGGGTTTCCCTGAAAACAGAGCCTGAGACTCAGGCTTGCATGTGGGTCATTTATTTGGAATGTGACCCAGGGAAGTCAAAATGAAGGACAGAAGACTGAAACAAAGAAGGAGGAAAGCTAATGTAAGGATACATCACTGAGTTGGCTTCTGCTAAGAGAGACTGAGAAGCCCTATTAATTTCATCTCAGGACTGTCAGCCTGGGAAAAGCACAGGCTCTCCTGAATACTTTGGTCAAGGTCCAACCTTGGTCAAGACTGCTCCCCCAGCGCACCTGGGTGGCTCAATCGGTTAAACATCTGCTTTCAGCTCTGGTCATGATCCTAGGGTTCTGGGATCCAGCCCTGCATCAGGCTCCTTGCTCAGCAGAGGGTCTGCTTCTTTCTCCCTTTCTCCCTCCCTCTGCCTCTCCTCCTGCTCATGCTCATGCTCTCTCTTCCCCTCAAATAAATAAATAAAATCTTAAAAATAAAAAGAGTCCTCCCCCAGAGGTGTCAGCTCCTCACTTCCCAGCCCTTCTTGTGTGAATGCAACGTGGGTTTTGTGGGTGTTGCACACCTGTGCATTGGGAAAGCCCCAGGATATGAGAGGAACATGACATGAACCGAGACAAGGTACAGGAGGTTGTCCTGGGACAAAGCCAGCATGGAAGTGGTAATCCAGGAGTTAGAAGTAGGGCTGGAAAGATGTTTAATGCTCAAGAGACGTCAGATACAAAAGCCAAAAACAGGTTTTTGCCACCAAAACCAGATCAAAACTATAAAAGAAAAGAAATCTATGGGCCAATCCACACAGATACAGAAGTCCTAAATAAAACCTAACCAAGTCCCAAAAGGGCTTATCTCAGGAATACAAGAATTTGCCATTAGAAAGTACTCCATCTGTGTGACTTAACACACTAACAGATTAAAGAATAAAAACAAAATATGGGGCACCTGGGTGGTTCAGTCCGTTAGGCATCTGCCTTCAGCTCGGGTCACGATCTCAGGGTCCTGCAGGTGCACTGCATCGGGCTCCCTGCTCAGCAGAGAGCCTGCTTCTTCCTCTCCCTCTGCCTGCTGCCCTGCCTACTTGTGCTTTCTCTCTCAAATAAATAAATAAAATTTTAAAAAAGGAAACAAAAAAAAATGATCATCTTCACAGATATAGAGAAAACATTTGAATGTCATTCACGAATTTTAAAAACTGCTTAAACTAGGAATGCAAAGAAACATCCTTTTATTAATAAGGCTATCTATCAAAAACTAACAGCAGCACCACAGAAAGATGAAGGCCTAACATTTTCCAATTAAACTTACTTGTGGAACATAAGGAATAACATGGAGGACATTGGAAGACGGAGAGGAGAAGTGAGTTGGGGGAAATCGGAGGGGAAGACAAACCATGAGAGACTGTGAACTCTGGGAGACAAACTGAGGGTTGTGGAGGAGGGTGGGGTGGGGGGTGAGGTGAGCCTGGTGGTGGATATTAAGGAGGGCACATATTGCATGGAGCACTGGATGTGGTGCATAAGCAATGAATTTTGGAACATTGAAAAAAAATAAAATTTAAAAAAATAAAACAAAATAGTAAAACAATTTTTTAAAAAACTTTCCCATTAAAATCAGGATTGGGGGGCGCTTGCGTGGCTCAGTCATTAAGTGTCTGCCTTTGGTTCTTAGGTCATAATCATGGGGTCCTGGGATTGAAGTCCCACATTGGGCTCCTTGCTCAGTGAGGAGTCTGCTTCACCCTCTGCCTGCTGTTCCCCCTGCCTGTGAGCTTCCTATCTCTCCCTTTCTCTCTCTCTGGCAAATAAATAAATAAGACATTTAAAAATGAAAATAATAATAAATAATAAAATTTCTCTGCTTCAAAGAACACCATTAAGAAAATGATACAACCCACAGAATGGGGTTGCAAGAAAATTCTTGCATATCATATGCCTGATAAGAGACTTCTACCTAAAAAATACAAAGACTATTACAACTCAGTAATAAAGAGGCAACCTGGCTCAAAAATAGGTAAAGTGTCTGAATTTCTCTATTTCTCTAAAGAAGATCAACAGGTGGCCAATAACTACATAAAAAGATGCACAACATCATTAGTCATTAAGGAACTGAAAATCAAAACCACAGTGAAACACTGCTTCAAACCCACCATGGTTTGAAGTTTGGCTTATAGCATGACTATAAGCCAAAAGTTAGATAATAACAATTGTTGGTGAGAATGAAGAGAAATTGCAATGCTCCTACACTGATGGTGAGAATGTAAAATGGTGCAGCCATTTTGGAAAACAGTCTGGCAGTTCTTTAAACAGTTACCATATGACCCAGTAATTCTACTCTAGATTTATGCCCAAGAGAAATAGAAACTTAAGTCTACACAAGACCAGATTATTGATAATAGCCAAAAGGTAGAAACAACCCAAATACCCATCAACTGATGAATGGATAAATAAAATGTGGCATATCTATATCATGAAATATTTTTGGCAACAAAAAGAAAGGAAGTGATTTGGCAATGACTTCTTGGATATGACAACCAAAGCACAGGCGTCAAAAGAGAAAATAGATAAATTGGACTTCCACAAAATTAAGAACTTAAGTACATCCAAGGGCACTATCAAGACAGCAAAAGAGACAGCCTACTGGATGGGATAAAATATTTGCAAATCATACATCCAATAAGAGAGTAATATCCAGAATATATCGAGAACTCTTAACACTCAACAATAACAAAAGACCCAATTCAAAAATCAGCAAATTACTTGAATAGACATTTCCCCAAAGATCTACAAGTGGCCAGTAAGCCTATGAAAAGCCGCTCAATATTGTTAGTCATTAGAGAAATGCAGGGCAGATCCCCAGTGAGATACCACTCCACACCTATTGGGATGGCAGGAATAATGAAAATGGGTGTTGATAAGGACACAGAGAAATTGGAACCCTCATGTGTTGCCAGCAGAAATACGAGATGATGCAGCAAATGTGGAAAACAGTTTGATGGTTTCACAAGAGGTTAAACACGGAACTACCATATGACCCAGCAATTTCACTCCTAGGGAAATTTTTATATACATAAAACAAAATATTATTCAGTCATTAAAAGGGAGTGAAATTTTGATATGTGCTATAACTTAGATGGATCTTGTAGACATTTTGTTTAGTGAAATAAACCAGACATAACGGACATGTATGATTCCACCTATATGAAATACCTACAATAGACAAATTCATGGACAGAAAGTAAAATATGGGCTACTGGGGGCTTGAGGGAGAAGAGAAGGAGTACTATTTAATGGATATAATGTTTTTATTGGTGTTGAAAAAATTGGGGATATAGATGGTGGTGATGATAATATAACATTGTGAATGTACTTAGTGTCACTGACACGTAAACCTACAAATGGCTAAAGTGAGAAATCTTATCTTACTATAATAAAAAGAGAAATGAAATATTTATACAAGCTCCAAAATGGATGAACCTTGAAAATATTATGCCTAGTAAAAAAGCCACAAAACGTCACATACAGTACGATTCCATTTATATGAAATTCAAGAATAGGCAAATTCATAGAGCCAGAAAGATTAGTCCTTGTGTAAGGCTCAGAAGGAGGGAAAGGTTAGGGATGTGGTTTTTTTTATGGGGTGATGAAATGTTCCAACAATGATTGTGATGACCTATTCATGACTCTGTAAATATGCTAAAGCCTTTGAATTTTATAATTTAAATGAGTAAACTGTATGGCATATGAATTATGTCTTAATAAAGCTGTTACAAAACACCAAAAAATATTCAAAACCATTTAAATTATTTAAAAATAAGAAAATAAAACCAAAAAATGTAAAAGAAGAAGAAAGAGAAGAAGGCAAAGTACACAAGAAAAGGAAGAGAGAATGAAAAGAAAGAAAAGGCGTTCTTTTAATCAGTAGGTAAACATAAAATTATTTGCTTATGATGTAACTATGATAGAAGAGTTGACTCTCAGACAAACTTTTTAAATGTTGCTGAATCCAAGATCAACACACCAAAATCAATAGCAGTCTATAGTAGGCTGAATAGTGACCCCCAGTGATATCAGGTTCTAATCCATGAAACCTAAAAGTTTTGCCTTGTTTGCAAAAGGGATCTTTGCAGATATAATAAGTTAAGGACCAAGAAGAGAAGATCACCCTGAATGATTTGGGCAGATATTAAATGCAGTCACGTTTCATAAAAGGGCAATTTCACACATATACAAACGGAGAGAGAGACAGAAAGAAGAGAAGGCAATGTCAAGATAGAGCAGAGAGGGATTTGAAGGTTGACCTTGGAACATAACCCAAATTAGAGTGGCAGAGGGTACTCAGAGATGTCAAGTACATTCCTAATGGATCAAGAAGGACAAGCAGGCTGTTGACAATGCAGCCCTTCGTGTCCCCATCAGAACAGACTCTTGTGAGGGGATGCCACAAGGCAGTGATGTCACTCAGATCCAGACTCTCCCTAGAAACAGGATTGGGGGACGGGGAGGGGGAGTCAGAGAAAAGTGAACCAGAGTCTCTTCCTTTGACCTCTCAGAGACCTGTTTCCTCCTTTGTACAACCAAGGGGCTGAGCTTGGTACACTCTCCCCAGCCCTTCCTCTCTGCCTTGTGCACTGAGTGCTGGGCTAAGTGCGTCTTTGTTCCCCTGCCATGAGTCAGAATTGTTTTCTGACCCGCAGGAGCAAGCAAAACTCCTTCCACTCAAAGAAAAGTTGTCGCCACAGGCCTCAACCAGTCAGCACTCTGAACCAGTGTCTTGGGGGGAATAGACAGTCCCCGAAACTCATCTTCATAACTAGTAAGTGAAATTTGGCAGCGAAAAAAGACAAGAGATAAGACAAAAGGGAATAATTTCTTTTTGTTTTGTTTTTCCACTCTGCATCCTTTCCTTATTAAAATGAGAGAAACGGGTGACTGGGTGGCTCAGTTGGTTAAGCATCTGCTTTCGGCGCAGGTCATGATCCTGGAGCCCTGGCATTGAGTCCCGTGTCGGGCTCCCTGCTCAGCGGGAAATCTGCTTCTCCCTCTAACCCTCCCCTCTTTCATGCTCTCTCTCTCTCTCTCTCAAATAAATAAATAAAATCTTTTTAAAAATGAGAGAGACAACTTTAGAAAAAAATCTTGCTCTTAGAGGAGTAAATTGCATTCAATTTGTTCATTCAACCACTTACTCAGCAGATATTTATTGAGTGCCTCTGGGCTCCAGCCTCTGCGCTAGGCTTAGGGATATATATATGCTATGAAAGAGAGGCACTGTGAAGAGGTATGCAGACACTTCCCTAAAAATTCTATTTAAGCTGGAAAGTGGAGGAGGAGCAAGACACAGGAACCGTTCAGGGACGGGTGTTCAAAGAAAAAGAAACAGCAAGTCCAAAGAAAGGCGTTGCAAGTCCCAGAAACTGTCAAAGGACTAGCTGGCCAGAACCTGCTCACAAAAGAGGGCGAGTAAGCAGATTCTGAGATGACTGGAGAGGTGGCCGCCATTCTGATGGCCGTCATGAGTTTGGATTTTCCTCCAAGGGCAATGGAGAACTGTTTGTAAAGAGATATAAGTAGGGGCTTGACATTATCTGATTTCTACAAAGATCCCTCTGGCTGCTGCATGAAAATTAGATTTGAGGAAGACAGGAGAAACCTGACCATGAGATGGACACAATCATTCAGGCCAGGACGGTGGCTATGGAGAGCAGTGAATGGAAAGGGATACATTACAGAAGCAGAAGAGAGAATATGCTGATGTCTTGAATGTAAATGGTGTGGGAATGGGAGGAATCAAGGATGACTACTAGATATTAGTAGTCAATACAGACATTTGTGGGTACTGTTGTAGTAAGTAAAAGACTGGGCTTGGGAAACACTGATTTATTTTATTTTATTTGAGAGAGAGAGAGAGAGAGAGAGAGAGCATGAAAGGGGAGAAGGCCAGAGGAAGAAGCAGACTCCCCATGGAGCTGGGAGCCCGATGTGGGACTCGATCCTGAGACTCTGGGATCATGACCTGAGCCGAAGGCAGTTGCCCAATCAACTGAGCCACCCAGGCGCCCAGGAAACACTGTTTTAGAAGAACCACTTAAACACAATGCCCCACATCACAGTGCTGATCATGTCATTGTCTTGTCTCAAACATGTCAATCTTATTATTATTATTGTATTATTATTGTCATTCTACATAATTTGCAATTATGCATTCTACATAATTTGCAATTCCTTAAATATGCCTTTGATATCTTTAAATATGCCTTTCTCTCCTCACACCTTTTAGCCTTTGAACATATTGTTTTCTTTCCCTAGAACATCCTTCCGTCTTTGTCCAGTTGCTGGACTCAACTCGACTCAAAAGTGATACTGCTTCATAGGAGCCTTCCTTGATTGCTCCAGGCTGAGATACATGATGACATAGTACTAATTTAGAGCACAGAACTTGGAGTCAGACTACCCGGGTTCAAATCCTGACAATACCACTCAGCTGCTGGGAGTCCAGCACTACACCTGGGCTTCAACCTGGGTTGAATCTATACCTCCCCAAATGCCCGAGACAGTGCTCTGCACATCATAGGGGCTCAGGAAATCTGGAATGAATGAATGTGTTCAGAATGTTGCCTGGTAAAGATCTCATGAAGACGCATAACGGACTTTCTTTGTTGTTTTTCTCCAGTCTCCCTTCCAGACAGAGAGAACATTCTCTGGAGACATATATCAGAATGCACCAAACGAGAAGCAATTGCATTTATTTTTTTCCTGTAGTACTTTCCCTTCTTTAGAAGAATCTCTCTACCAGGAACCTGCCACCTACCCTCTCAGCAAGCAGGCAGTCCGAGTGCCTTCTTTGGCGCCTCACCCATGGTGAGTTGACTGGCCCCCAACGCTGACGGCTGGGCCAGCCGGCCTCTGGGCCCTCTCGCTCTGTCTCCAGTTCCCAGTGATGGCAGCACCAGCCTGAGAGTTTGGTCCATCCCCCCACACATCTCACATTTATGTTCTACAGATTTCTTCTTCATTTAACCCTTCGGCTAGATCTCCTGTTGGTCTGGGGATCCGTGCAGTGTGCTGGGAGGCAGAGGGGAAAGAAAGACGGCAAAGTCTGAAGTCTATGAATGTGGGCCCAGCTAGTTAGGCCATCTTAGCCACCACTCTGAATCAGGTGTTTTAAATGAGCACAAGGAAGACTTCCCACAAGGGCAGGAGTCTTCTGTGTGGGGAAAGGCATGGTCAAAAGCACTTTGAAAACTAAAAATGTTTGTGGAAAAACATCACATAATTGGGCATCCTAAGAAAAGGAAGAGAGAATAATGGATTTAGTGATGTTCTTAGTTATCCATTCTCTCAATGTTGTGAGAAGTGCTTTGAAATTCATGGCCTCGTTTATTAAAATTGATTGTCTGACAATCTTGTCTGGCAAAGCAGGGCTGGATTCACACTTCTCTGGATTCACACTTCTCTGGGCTGTGGGTCAGCCAGTTTTTCCATTCTCCTGCACAGCAGGGGTCCAGGTCAGCTAGGGGCCTGTCTCTCTCTCAGAGGGGCATAGCCTATGGTGAGTTCCCCCACATATTCCTCTACTCTGATTCATCCAAATTCCTGTTGTTCTCCTTTTCTTCCTGGTTTCAGGGCTCCTCAAGGCCACAAACCCATCTGTTAAGACAGAGGAGGCCTCTCTCTTTTCCTGAAGGCCTTCGCCCCTGGCTGAGCCCAGCTCTTAGTGACTGAGGAAAACCAGCACCCCCTGCTTCTTGCTTCGGAGCAAGCCTCTCCACATCTTCACAGGAGCCTCAGCAAGCAACTCATGCACACATTCCAAACTTCTCACATACCTACGACTTATTGGGTGCTGTCCCAGGCCCTCTGTGGGTACAGAGTTGACCCAGGTCCAACCAGTCCCTGACCTTAAGAATGCCCAGCCGGGCAGGGGTGGAGTCAGGGTTTGAACCCAGGCAGGTCAGCAATTTTATATTGAAAGGGTTCTCAGAGTTCATGAGGTCCAATATTCTCATTTTACAGGATTTACTATGTGCCGGGCAGTATTCCAAGGATTTTTAAGATGTGAGATAGGAAAAAAGGAAGCCTAAGAACTTTTAAGAAACTTAGGTAAGATCACATGGCCAGGAAAAAATGGCAGAGCATCAGGCTTCCACATCCACACCCTCAACCTGGCTTACTGAGGGAGGCGTAACATGCGGGCCTCAGGTCCTCTGACAGGTTGCCAGTCGTTCCCCTGCACACCCATCAGGTGTCCTGTCCCCACCTTCCAACAGGCCCGACAAGGGTCAGTTTTGAGCCAGTGGCAGAGATGCTATCAATGACAACACAGAGAACGAACAAGAGAGGGGTTTGTTCTCTGGTGGTCTCCAGCCGTTAGTCAGCCAGAGAGAGTGGTTTCCCAGCATCTCCCAAGTCACAGAGAAAAGCCCCAGCGACGCAGCAGGGACCGAGCAAACAGCTGAGCCCTCTCCACTCTTCTCTCTCCTTTGCCCTTTACCTGACTTTGAGGGAACAACTTCTCAGTCTCCAATGTGAACTGACATTTGGGTGGAGAAACTTCAACAGATGGGTCGAGACAGATCTGCTGATGGGATCCAGGGAGTGACTCATAAAATGTGGTGTCGGAGCCCCTTCGAGGGGGCTCCCAGGCAAAGCACTCCAGCTGGCCCTGGGCAAGGCAGGCCCATGGAATCTGGACGGAGGCCTCCAGGCTGCAAGGCCTGAGTTGGCTGCAAAGACACTCTCATCGCTCCATCAGGACATTTTTGCAGCTACTTCCTACTGGAGGAGAACAGACTCTAGTCTCTTCTGTGTTGGAGTTTCCAGCTCCCATCTGTGTCCACATGAGCCCCTTTCATTCCCTTAAAATACCAGGGATCTGGTCTGAGAAACCCTGACCCTGCTGCAGGTTTAGGGCCTCATGGTTGCTGTCAGGCCATCATCTGCTCCACATTTATTGAGCATCTACTATTGAGCACAACTATGTGCCAGGCATTTAGGCTCAATGCCAGAGATCAAGTGATGAAGAAGGCAAATGTGGTCCCTGCCCTTGAAGAACGAGTGGTCCAGTGGGGTCACAGACCATCATGAGCAGGACCATGAAGAGCAAGACGAGGGAACCTAGCCCAGTGTGGGTAGTCAGGGAAGGCTTTCTGGAGGAAGAGTTATGTAATCTGAAATCTTAAGAATTCGTGGAGTTTAACCAAGCAGAAGTCAAAGGAAGGAGGACTGGGTGGGAAAGTGTTCTGGGTAGAGAGGAGTGTGTGCAGAAGCCTTGGTAGGAAGAAACCCTTGTCTTTCAAGGAATTATTGTGAAGGACGTGAGGGGTGGTTTGACAATGGAATGTGGAGAAAGCTGGAGAAATTACAAAGGCCCAAGTTGGATTTACAAAGAAAATAGAGGCTATTACTGGGTTAAGCAAGTGTGCGTCTGGCTGACCCCTCATCGTACCACAGGCCATATTCAAGTCGATAAGGGACCTGACCCTCACTCAGCTCATATGTTACCTTCTCAGAAAAGCTTCCCTGAGTACCTTAACCTGCACAGGCAGGAGGCACAGAGCTCAATTTGAATGAAAGCTGCAAATTTTGATTGACATAGGCCATGACTAGTAAGTTATGGGATCTGGCTGGGGGTGGGGGAGTGGGAATTCAACGGGTCTCAGTCACAGCTCTTGGAAAAACTAAAGCCCTCCAACTCCTAATCAACAGGTTGAAGCTCTTCACTCCGAACATTTCCACAAGGTCAGGGACCATTGGTTGCTTGGTCACTTGCTGTAGCGAACACCAGAGGGAACCAAAGCCAGGCGTTTGAGGAAGAAGTGTGAGGAAAGCAAGGGCGTTTCACATAAAAGGGAAAACAAGAACTTTCATTTTCTCTTGGCCCCAGACCAGGTATGAACAGCAACACCAACACACTGAGGCATTTCACCAGAAACAGCATCACTATGGCAAATAAACCACCCAGATAGAACCTCATTACTCAAGCTAATGGTTTAAAAACCCCACGCGGCTTTGCAGTAACCACGAGGGAAGTGACAGAAGGGAAGACCTGTGAGCTCACCCCAGGTGGGGGCAGGGCTCAGGAAGTCTAGCACCGCCCTCGGGAAGAGCCGGACTGGGCACTCATTTCGGAAACCAAAACAAAAAAAGAGGTGCCAGCATGGAGTTGGTTGGAAAGAAAAGAGGGAAACAAAAAATCCCACAGCTGTGAACCGTGGCTCCGTGAGCACGGCCAGGGTGAGTGGAATTTCCTCTTCCTGTTCAAGAACGAAGGTTTCATGAGGCAGCTCTCCCGACAAGACAGAAAGTAACAGTTCATTACCTCAATCTTCTTGTTTCTGCCTGCACTCAGCTGAGGAAGACATGAGGCCCTAGTGCTCGAAAGTTCCATTCGTCTTTTCCCTTGAAAGATCACTTTGAAAAGACTGATGAAAACTTGACAAATGTAAATATTAGCCGTGTCTTGAATGATGTTCATTTCTCAAGCAAGAAATTAGCGGTTATGGGGCGCCTGGGTGGCTCAGTGGGTTAAAGCCTCTGCTTTCAGCTCAGGTCATGATCCCAGGATCCTGGGATCGAGACCCACATTGGGCTCTCTGCTCCACGGAGAGCCTGCTTCCTCCTATCTCTCCCTGCCTGCCTCTCTTGCCTACTTGTAATCTCTATCTGTCAAATAAATAAATAAAATCTTTATAGAAACTAGCGGTTATTTTACTGATCTGTCTAAAATAGAAGTCACCCTGTGGAAGCATGTGTTATGCTCCCTAACACCACAGCTCAAGTACCCAGGTTTGCAGTCCCCCAGATTCTGGGCTCTGAGAGGAGAGGATTTCTTTCTCTTTCTCTCTTTTTTTCTTTTTTAAGATTTTATTTATTTATCTGAAGGATAGGAAAAAGCACTAGAGGAGGGAGGGTCAGAGGAAGAAACAGATTCCCCGCTGAGCAGGAAGCCCAATGTGGGATTCAATCCTGGGACTCCAAGATCATGACCTGAGCCAAAGGCAGTCACTTAACCAACTGAGGCACCCAGGCGCCCTGAGGCAGGGATTTCTTGATGCAGGTGAGACCCACATGGACAGGCACAGACCAGTTTTAACTAATTCTGGCTTCTCAAAATAAGTCCGTACACCAAGGGACTCTTTCAGTGATCACTGATCACTGAAGTGATTCGAGAAGGCTCCAGAAATGGTCTGAAGAACTAAGTTGAAGAAGAAAAGGCTGGGGAAGCTGAGGCAGCCTTGGGGAGAAAAGCAGGTGGTAACAGTCATCAACTTAAAAAAAAAGTTATGTGAAAGATGGTGAGCCAGATCTTTTCAAATCCACAGGGGGGAATGAGAAAGTGCACTTAACTAGCCACTCAGTCCTCTAACCCATTTTGCACACTCTCTTCCTCCAACTACTAAAGCTCTGATCCAAAAGCTACTTACAGAACCTGGAAGTTTGTGTTTCAAGGCCACATATGCTCTTAATTCATTCTGCAGTTTTATCTGTGTAGATATCACTTTTTTAAATGACTGATAAACAGCTGTTAACCACTATTTACAGAATATGAGGTCATTGGTAAAATAGAAGGTTTTGAATGAGTAGACACATTACTTTAGCTATCACTTCTGTCCTTCAAAATTCCCTCACTACCCATGGCCAAGGTCATTGGCACCTTATACAAATGATGATAAATAGGCTTCAAAGAATTCAAGAATTCTCTGTGCTTCTCCCACACTGCATTTGGCATCACCCCTCTCCCTCTGGTCTGGCTCCCTGATGCCATTCTGTTACCCCAAACCTGGAGTCTCCACAGAGCTTCTGGATGGATGACTCAATTGTTCTGAAACTTTGGGTTTGTTTTCTTTTTCAACCCCAGTCCATTGGCTGTCTCATCCTCGGTTTCTTACCTTGCAGCCTTATTGGCAAATCCCACCCAACATTTCCGATCAGCTCCAATACCACAATTCAACTCCCTGAATAAGACTTCTATTCTCTGGGAGGAAAAGCTCACAAGTGATACTGGCAGGAAAGCTAACATAAGATCAGGAACCTTAGCCAACATTGTACAAATGGCGCTCTTTTAAACAAGTTGTGTTAGTGGATTACACTAACGCCAGGATTCCATGATCAGATAAGAAGAGAAAATATTAGGTTTATCACTATATTCCAGTGACACACAATAGACACATAGTAAGTACTGTTACTTGAATACATGAATTAAATACATATCTGCAAGACTTTTCAAAAACTTTAAAGTTCTGGTACACGTTATAAATCTCCAACAGGGTGACGATTTGCTCAAAGCTTGGTCATGGGATCCTTCTCTTATTTTTCACTGAACACCAATTAACATTTCATGGAACGCTATTATATTGAAGAACTCAGTTTGGGAAATGCTGACCTCATTCCTTTTTTCCCTCCAATATGATTTATCTGCTATGTTCTAGTCAGTCATATCTTTGACTCAAAACTACATAAAAATAAATAATTATTTATATAATGCATATTTTACTCCAAACCATGAACATTTCCTACCTGTGCAGTTTTTCATGGAGTCCCCCAAAGAAGCAACACAGGTGAGAATTACTCACCTTTTATAGGATCCATAGACATTACAGAACTTGACTGATTGGGTAGGTCCCATATAGTAGAGGCTATTTAGTGATTTATTGTTGTTTCCTGGCCCCAAATACCTGATTCAAATAAAATTGGGCACCCACAGTTTTAATATCAGTATGGTTTTCATGCAGTAGCTTTCTTTTGAGGGGCATATATGTATCCTAGAAGCTTGGGTGCAAATTCACATTTACTAGAGCTGTGTCTGTTTTCCATGCTTTACTAGAGACACCTGCCTCCCTTGCCTTCTGTGGATGCCAAGAAAATGCTTGAGCCAATATATGTAATCTGTGCCTTATATGCTTGTATAGTTAATTATAATAATAATTATAATAATTAATTATAATAATATTGTATCTATCCAGAAATCACTATCAGAAGCAGATAAGAAATATGAAGTTGAAATGGTCCAAGTGGCCAAAAGAGATATTGACGGCCAGAAGTGTATACACTTCCTCGTTGCAGTGACCCTCATACTTTTACTCAGAGCCAACTTATTTTTTTCTTGTACGTAATTCCAACAAGTGTAAGAACATGCTTCAAAGTTTAGGAACAAGTTTAAAACTCTATGAATTTTTTTTTTTTAACAGGAGCCTGCTGGCATGTAGGGCATGACGGGCAAATGGCCCTACAGCAATGATCTGTTCCCTGTCCCTGCACCCCTTTTGTGTTGAGAGCTATGCACTCTACGTCTTTATACCTGTAAGGCTGGCTGGTCTCGCAGGCTTGGAAGCAATCCCCCTTGGGAAGGACAGGCAGGAGAAGGAGCTCAGGGCTAGTTCCTTGGTGGCTCAGCATCACCCTGGTTTTAGAGTCCTGTCCTGATGGTAGTACCCCACTTGTCCATCACTGAGCTCTGTCGTGTTCCAAAGACATATCTGGTCCCTTTCGAAGTCTGCTTTGGGTCAGTCCACTCTCATTTGAACTTTGATTTTTTTCCCTTTATGTATGATGATTCCACTTTTCAACACCAAAAATTGGATGTAAAGTATGATGACAAATACTATTCTGATTTGTATCCTATTTAGTGACACATTTAACAAATTAAAGCCAAATCCATATAAAATGATAAATTCATTATATATACTTACTATATATATTATTAGCTATACAGTTTTTAAATATTAGAAGTGGGAATTTGCCCTTTAAGAACTGGTTTATGGGGGCGCCTGGGTGACTCAGTGGGTTAAGCCTCTGCCTTCGGCTCAGGTCATGATCTCAGGGTCCTGGGATGGAGCCCCGAGTTGGGACCTCTGCTCAGCAGGGAACCTGCTTCCCGCTCGCTCTCTGCCTGCCTCTCTGCCTACTTGTGATCTCTTTCTGTCAAATGAATAAATAAAATCTTTAAAAAAAGACAAAACTGGGTTACGTGGCCACCTTTTTCCATATACCTATAGAAGGACATAATTGTTTCTTTTTTTTTAAGATTTTATTTATTTATTTGACAGAGGAAGAGATCATAAGTAGGCAGAGAGGCAGGCAGAGAGAGAGCGGGAAGCAGGTTCCCTGCTGAGCAGATAGCCCAACTCGGGGCTCGATCCCAGGACCCTGAGATCATGACTCGAGCCAAAGGCAGAGGCTTAACCCACTGAGCCACCCAGGCTCCCCGACATATTTGTTTCTTAAATTAACTTTATTTCTCTCTAATGCAGGGATATTTTTGCATATAAAAACATGTCCAAGCATTTTAGTTTCTATGGCACTAGGAAAAAATGAAGCCCATTTTCTTTATGAAAAAAAAAAAAAGTAGCCAATTTCTATGCATGTAGGCATATGTGTCTCCCTCTGGGGAGAGAATGCTGGCTTTCTGGCCAAGTCAGACAGGCTGGTTCAGCACAGAGGCCTTTTATAGTCTGGAAATCTGGGCTGCCTTTCCCTCATCTGTAAAAATAAAGCACAAAACAAGGCTACTGTCAGTTTCAAACGAGATAAGATGCATGCTAGTGCTTTGAGAAGGGCTATAAAAATACAAGCCATATCATTACCAGCAGAGTGGGGATTCCAGCTGGGCACCATGGTAAATGTGGTCACGGTATCAGTGATAAAGACTCCCAGGATGTCCTGCGAAGCAAGGCCCTGCCTTGTTCTTAATGCTGCAGAGAGGTCCCCGCCCCACCCTGGCAGGATGCCACAGAGACCCAACTTATCTTTTTCTGCTTCTTGTGGCCCTGGAACTCTGCTCCCCCAGCCACTCCCTGAGGACAAAGTGAAATAAAATAGACAGCAGTAGAAGAAAGCAATGTATACTCATTCCTATGAGCCTTGACACTTAATACTGATCCTTTCCTGGGACCATCGATTTATACCTCTAAGTCTGGCTGACTTCTCAACTCCAGAAACAATCCACCTCAGGAAGGAGGGGGCAGGATTAGGGGCTTTTATATTGTTCCACATATTGCTCCTATTTTAAAAAAGTATTTATAATTAAGACATACATATGAAATATATATATATATATACATATACACACACACACATAGAGAGAGAGAGAAAAAGAGAGATGTAGATATAGATATATAAAATCAGGAGTTTTATATTGGTGTTAAGCCAGTCCTTTAACTGGAATCACGCACACCTGTGCTTCTACAGGTCCTTTGAGATCTTTCTATTGATGAGCCAATCAACTCCAGAAAGAGCCCAGATGTCCATCAACAGATGAATGGATTAAAAAGATACACACACACACACACACACACACACACACCACAATGGAATATTACACAGCCTTCAAAAATAAAACTGTGCCATTTGCAATGACATGGATGGAACTAGAGGGTATTATGCTAAGTGAAATCAGTCAGTCAGGGAAAGACAATTATCATATGGTCTCACTGATATGTAGAATTTAAGAAACAAAACAGAGGATCATAGGGGAAGAGAGGAAAGACTAAAACAAGACAAATCCAGAAGGGGAGACAAACCATAAGAGATTCTTAATCATAGGAAACAAACTGAGGGTTGCTGGAGGGGAGAGGGTGAGGGTATGGGGTAAATGGGCAATGGACATTAGGAGGGCGTGTGCCGTAATGAGCACTGGGTGTTATATGCAACTGATGAATCACTGACCTCTACCTCTGAACAAATAATACATTATATGTTAATTAATTGAATTAAAGTTTTTAAAAATGTTTAAAAAACAAAGCAAAACAAAGTGTCTAACTAGTTCTCTACCAGCACAGTGTACACAGAAATGAAATAGTCCACTTATGGCGACTTTGGCAGCAATAACGTATCTTAGGTCAAGACTAACATTTTTGTGTTTCTCTATGTACAAAACTTACCACAAATGATAATCTCTTGCTCTCTAGACTATGTGTCTGCCCCCACCCCAAGTTTGTATACTCTATGGGTACACGTTCTTTAATCACTACTTCGTTCATTCAGCAATCATGTATTGATCTCCTTCCATTTCTAGTCAGATTTGTCTAAAATATCTTTTTTTTTAAAGATTTTTCTTATATATTCATTTGAGAGAGAGAGGGAGAGAGAGCGCACAAGCAAGGGGAGAGGCAGAAGCAGACTCCTCACTAAGCTGGGAGCCTGATGGGATTTGATCCCAGAACCCAGAGATCATGATCTGAGCCAAAAGCAGACACTCAACCGACTGAGCCACCCAGGTGCCCCATAAAATATCCTTTTTTAAAAACATATAAACCCTTTGCCTTCTCCTGTTCCTCAGAGCCAGCCCACATATCACCTCCCTGGGACTACCTTATTTGTGAATAATTGCTCATTGACTTTATCATGCAATATTTTACCTCCTCACATACCTAACTCCCTTACCAAGTTATGAGTACCCTCAAGGCAGGACTCAGTCTTGATTCTATTTTATTCCTAGTTCCAAATACCGGCATGTAGTAGAGAGTCAATAAATGTTCGTTTGAATTCTATGTGACAGAGCCTGAGTCAGAGTAAGATGAATAAGACAAAGGCCTTGCCTCAAGGAGCTCACAGCCATCCCCTTCCACTTAGACTTACCTACAGCTGGGAAGTTTTCACTCTCCTTTCTTCTTCCCCTTATTCTTTCCAGCCCTGGATTATTAGGCAAAATAAGTACTACTTAATTGCCCAAGAAAAAGAGGCACCTTGGAGTTTTCCTCCTCATGCTGATGCCCTTAACTCTTTCACTGCTATTCTTGACTTGAGTGGAATGTCTTCATAACTGTCTTTATCTGCCTATGTTCATCTTTAACCAGTATCATTTTTTTCTTTCATAGATTTTTTTAAAGATTTTTTATTTATTTATTTGACAGACAGATCACAAGTAGGCAGAGAGGCAGGCAGAGAGAGAGGGAGGAAGCAGGCTCCCCGCTGAGCAGAGAGCCCAACTCGGAGCTCGATCCCACGACCCCGGGATCATGACCCGAGCCGAAGGCAGAGGCTTTAACCCACTGAGCCACTCAGGCGCCCCTAACCAGTATCATTTAAAAGGCATTTTCTGGGGTGCCTGGGTAGTTCAGTTGGATAAGTGTCTGCCTTTGGCTCCGGTCATGATCCTGGGGTCCTGGGATCGAGTCCCACATTAGGTTCCTTCCTCAGTAGGAAGCCTAATTCTACTTCTGCCCCTGCCCCCTCACCCCCCCCCATGCTCTCTCTCTAATAAATAAATACAATCTTTTTTTTTTCCAGGCATTTTCTTCGGCACAGTGACTCAACTTTAAGTTTGGTTGGAAGGTGTTGTCAGGTATCTCTCTTTTTTTTTTTCCATCTCTCATAGCATGAGTGTTTCACTTCCAACCAGTGATTTGTGTAACAGATCCTTTATTTGCAGCAATGGAAGGGCCAAGGGGGACACCATTGTTGGCTATGTTTAGGGTACCAGTTGAACTTAATCTAGCCCTGGTCCATTCATTACTTGTTAGTAGCTCTAGTGAAAGGCTTGTTGCAGGAACATGAAACCCCTGGATAAAATGAGGCATCTTGGTCATTGAGGATGATCTGACTCCCATCCGGCTGCTCAGTCTATTTGCTTACACGTACCACCCTGTGCTCCATTCCATTTCCATTTTGACACCCACTTTCTCCCAAGACAACTCCCCCCTGCCATAGTGTAGACTTCCTCACCATCCTGTTCACTTATCTAGAGTTCACTCTTAGGAGAACCCAGCTCCAGTCCCACCTCCTGTTTGCACAATGTCTAGAAGTCACAGCACATTGCACCGAGTCGTAGACACGGAGTGCCACTATCCAATAGCCCATCAGTTCTCTTGGGTTATTTTTAAATGTGAACCTAGACATATATTTTAACTCTCAATTAGATGGCGGGTTTCTAGAAGACTAAGCTGTGTTTTTTGGTATAGGGTAATGTGAGCAGAAGGTATACAATAAATATTTTATATTAAATGCTCTCCAGATTTTAGTTATTCGTGGGACCCCAACTTTCCCCATTCTCCTCCTTCCCAAGTCACAAATCAGTGTTTTCACTCTTTAGTCCAACTTCAGGCAGACTGAAGAGTCTTCTGTCACTCTCTCATTTAGGGGTGAGTCTCCTACATGGAGGACATCCCCATGAAAATTCAAATCAAGATATTTATGGGAAGTTTGAGCCTGGCACCCTTGCTTACGTATCCTCCTAAAAGAGCGGGGAAGTTCCACTTCCTTGTTATTGTAAAAGTTTTCTTCTGTCTTTCAACAAGTGAAGGAGAGCACCTGGGGAGGAAACAAGCAGGATCTAAACAAGGAAGTCTCAAAATATCAAGTATCTATAGTCAGCAAAACTGTCTCCAGGAGCCAAGGGCAGGGACTGCTGACGTGAGAGGGTGGACAAGGCAATGAGCTTGCAGTGGTGTGGGATGGTGACACCAAGGACCCCAGTTGCCACTGCACGTCTGCCCTAAGCCAGGCACCCTGCAAAGTAAGTTACAGTCACCCTAGTGATCACTCCTCACCTCCCTCCTGTGACAGCAGAACTAGTATCACCCCCATTTAACAGATGAGCAAACGAAGACTCAGACTCTTGAACAGCAGGCCTGACTTCCAAGCATAAACACAACCACTACAACACACTGAGAGATTTATTTCCAACAACTCCTGAGGCTCAAGCCCAAAAAATGGAATGGTGTTAAACATGAGCGGAGTGTCCGTTAAGAGCACAAACTGATTCTGAAGTTGAATTTTCTAAAATGGCACCAAACACAATTTGAAGTAATTTTCAAGTGTTTAGGTTTATTGTGTCAAGGAAGCTCCAAGGATTATAGAATAAAGTTGTAATAGGATGCAGCAAGACCAGCTGCCTGCTCTGGGTAGTCCTGGTAGCTTCAACAACCACAGAAAAATAAATTCACCCAATGGTGCAAAGCAGAATCGTGCTCCAGGTGAGCCGTCTTGACCCAGGCAGTGATCCCACCTTGAGTTCTGGGCTCTAATCGCCTTTATCATGGACACAGTACAAAGATACAAACATAACATGTAATTATGAGTCACTCCGCTGTTATGAGAGTATGGTTGACAATTCAAAACTTCTGGTTCAGTGTTCTAGAGCTGTGCTTTTAAAAAACTTGTTAGTTATACTGGGGCACCTGAGTGGCTCAGTGGGTTAGAGCCTCTGCCTTCGGCTCAGGTCATGATCTCAGGGTCCTGGGATCGAGCCCCTCATCAGGCTCTCTGCTCAGCGGGGAGCCTGCTTCTCCCTCTCTCTCTGCCTGCCTCTCTGCCTACTTGTGCTCTCTCTCTCTCTCTCTGATAAATAAATAAAATCTTTTTAAAAACTTGTTAGTTATATGTTAAATCAATTTAGTGGATACCAACCATCAAGAGAGTAAGGGGAGGAGAGGGGGAGAAGAAAAAGAGAGAAAATAAAGTACGTTCCACACATTATGAGCAATATTGTTTTGTGGAACAATTTTCAGCTGGAAGTCTTTTTTTAAAATATAGATGTTTACTGGAACATGATGTAAAAACCACAGCCCGAAAACATTTGAGAAACTCTGGCCTTGGGATGCCAGGGTAGCTCAGTCAGTTGCGACTCTAACTCTTGATTTTTGGCTCAGGTCATCATCTCAGGCTCAGCGTGGAGTCGGCTTGGGAGTCTCTCTCTCCCTCTCCCTCTGCTCCTCCCCGCTCTGTGCTCACTCTTTCTCTCTCTAAAACAAATAAGTAAAAGTCTTAAAAAAAATAAAGAAAAACACTGACATTATTTTTGAAGTAAAGTTTCTTCAAAATATGGACTATTGAGTTTCCACAATTACTGAGGTAAAGGGAAACACTACCAAGGTTGTCTTTTTACCGACCTCGCTGAGCCCACTGGAGAAGTTGGAGAACAGACACCATCTCATTTATCTCTCACTGGACTGTGAGCCCCTGGTGCCTGGAACTTTGTACGATCACTGTGGCCCCACAGTGAGGTGTCTTGTTTGCCTCAGGCCTTTCATAAATGTTTGGCAAATTGAAAACAGACTGAATCCACTGTCAGTTAGGGTCAGCTAGGTGAAGGACCACATTTAACTCTGTTAGAGCCTTTCATGAACTAGATGATTAACGAGATTTGCTTGTATAATAAATGTCTGGCTTTGAACTCAATTAAAATTTATCTTCCTCTGATTACCAGGGCTAAGTGAAGGTCTCCAAATTACAGGAAAGGAGCTAGGAGACACGTGTTCCCATCTCATAAGTGGTGGGCCCAGTGAGAGTTGCCAAGAGGCCGGTCATCTGTCCAAGCAGGCGAATGCCTGGCAGAGGAAAAAGGATTCTGTGTTTGGATGGAGACTGCCAGCCACGGAGGGAGGGGCGAAGGTGGGCTCGGCCCCTCAGAGAGAAGCCTGAGTGACTCAGAACTCACCCAGAGGCCGGAGGAGATGCTGGGGCGCCACACTGGGAAACAAGCGAAAGCTGGTGAAGCATTTCTGGATGTCACCCACACAACACCTCTCAGCTGACCCCAACTTTGCCCCAGGGAATTTAGTGTCAGCCGTGGAAAGAGAGGGCAATGAGAAATCAGGCCTGACAGCAGCACCCTTTCTGTGCTAATTCGGGAGGTGTAACTCGGGACCGAGGTGACCATGGCCAAGCTCAGTCCACAAGGCAAGACTCCCCACTGTACTGGCATCATAAAGGTGGCCTTGGGTTAATCCCTGAACTGGAGGAAACCCGGCTACAACAGCTCCTGTGGAGCCTACATTTGCTGCCAAAGTGTTCTAGAAGGCCCCATGGCGAACAGGGAGTCACTCAGAGACCGAGGAGAGATCCCTGAGGTGTGCTCGGATCCAGATGGTTGGGTAGCTGCTCGACACTAAAGTTAGCTTTCATTCCTATCACCGTTATTAGCCAACCCTTCCATTGACCTTTCCCACTGATGTGACTTGGCAGAAAATGGGGCTACACAGCATTGTGGAAAATCCTTTAGCATCAATCACATTTTTCCAGAGAATTCACATATCTGCCAGCCCAACCCTAAGGGGCTCATTCATGTCCAGGAAATGTACTAATGAGTCAGGCCCTGTTAGCATAATTTCATTATTAAAGAAGGTTCCTATCCTATGAGGAACTATACATCTGCACCCCGTCTCTCTCAGCCTATTCTAATTTTAGGATGTGGGGTTCCATGGTGCAAAGCACACTTCTCTATAAAGCCACAGGAATCCCTTCTGAAATTACAGCTGGGGAGTACTTTTTTGTTTCTATTCCGTTATCACATCAATTCACTGACAACGTGTACCAAAACATCTAGGAAATTTTCAAGCTTTGTACAGCAGTTAAAGAGACTTATACAGAGCAATACTGCCCCTGACTCGTGGTTTCCAATAAAAGGGGGAGAAAATACTCTTTATTTCTTACAAATAATCTATCCATTGAAAGGTCACCCACTTGTTTTGTAAAGACCTCCAATGCTCACATGGTCTATAAGCTCTTGGGGAAGTGGGGTGTGTCCTCATGTGAAAAGAAAGAGAAAGCATTAGGGACCTCCTATTTTTAAGATTTTAATTTCTATGCTATGTATTAGAATGGAAAAGTAGTGAGAGAACCACAATAAAATTAATAGCTGTTGTTTATTCCATATTTACCATGGGCCAAGTGCTTTGTATGCAGTATCTTATTCAATCCTCCAAACGATCCTACAAGCAGAGCTGACATTCAGCCAGGATGCAGGGGTCGATTGTGGAATTACTGAAATGTTTCTTCACCAGTTAGTACATATTCACTGCCCTGAGACCACTCAGTGACAGTGCCCTCCCTCTCCCTGCACACAATACCTTGTTCACCCTTTGACTTTATGTTCACCCTCTTCTCTTCCCTGGGGACTTCCAGGGCCGTTCCAGGACTAAAGCATTGATGCCAGAGACAGTTGTGATGGTTGGTGTCCCTGCTATACTCGTGGTTAAATATTTCCAGTGTCACTCTGCCTTAGGACGTGCACATGATTACCTTCATTTCCAGATGAAGAACCAGAAGCCTGGGAGAGTATGGCACACTCTCTTCTCCAAGGTTGACTACAATGATATTTCCAGTCATGCACGCTCTTCAAGAACCTTGTCACTTCCCCATCAAGCACTGGCCTCTGTTTCTCCTCCCCTAGAGACTAGGTGGGCCTGTGTAGCAATCTCAGTGGACGGAATGTGGTGGAAGTGATGCTGTGTGACTCCTGGGACTAGGTTAGCAAAGGCGATTCACTTTCTACTTGGCTCGCTCTCCTGCGACACTCACTATTGAAATATAGCTGCCACATAGAAAAAGCCCAAACCACAGGAAGAGCCCACGTGTAGGTGCTCCGGCCCATAGTCTCAGCTGAGGTCCCGGCAGACCGCTAACATCAACGGCCTGACACGTGAGGGACTGAGCCTCCAGATGACTGCAGGCCCCACCCGTCACATTTCCCCTCAGTCTTTGAGTGTTCCAGCCAAGGCCCCAGAGATCAGAGAACAGAGACAAACTGCCCAGAGGTGACCCATCGAAATTTCTCACCTTAAACTTTATGAGTATGCAAAATGGAGGGAATTTGTTACATGGCGATACGTAATCATGGGGCAGTTAAACACTTTTCCCAAGGTCATACACCCAGTGAGTGGGGAAGCCAGAAACACCTGACATTGAGAGCTAGCATTCTTGACCACCAGATGACCCTGCTCCTGAGGCAACGTGGTAGCAAGAAGATACCAGCTGCACCACCTTTCAGCTGGGTGTGTGGAGCTGATGATGGGCCAGGGCTGCCATCGCTCTCCAGGATACTAACTGACATACCTTCTATCCTGTGGCTCTCTTGTGTATGGCTTCCATTTCCAATATCATCTCCTGATCCAAGATATCTGCTCCAATTCTAGCCATCACATCTGGATTCCGGTCATTAGAAAGACAGAAAGAAAAGAAAAACATGTAAACCTCCTTTCAAGAAAATTTCCTGGAAGGTGCAAACACTATTTCTACTTAACATACCACGCTCCAGAACTTAGTCACGTGGTGCACCTCACTGCAAGTGATGTTGGCGGCCTACTGTCCAGCACTAGAAGCATGTTTCTGTAGATTCTAGAGTGTAAAAGAAGAGATCTGATATCAAGACACCTGACAATCTGCCATAGAAAAGAAAGGGGTTTGGGTAGGAAATCAGTGATTTCCAGTTTGATCCATGTTAATACTCCACATGCTCTACTTTCCCCCAACCTTCTATTTCCTTAAAAAAAAAAAAATCATAATCTATTATTAAATATTTTCTAGAGGATTTGAACTGATTTTGCTGTGACAGTTTTGAATGCCCTAGGACAATAGGGATCCCCTGGTATGTTGCCAGGGGAAATTTGCCCTAAAAATAATCTGGTTTCAGTCTGCTGTGGCCCATTATCCTCCAAAGGAATAGAAACGCTGAATAGATCAAGAACCTTAAAAATATAGTGTCATGTTCAGCCGCACAGGATTAGCTGATGGTTTTGGTTTGGTTGAGAAATAAAGGTTACAATGAACTTTGCAGGAGCCCATTTCTAAATTGCAAAGTGTATTTTTTCCCCTCTTAAGTGTACATCTAAAAAGTGTTTCAGATGATGCTTTCTCGGATGACTACAGTGCTGAAACCGATTTCATTTATCCCACCCTAAAATTTGAAGGTCTACTCTCTTTTCCATTTCCAAGATTCTTCCCAACATGGTAACCATTTAGGTGGGGGGAGGGGGAAAGCAGTCTTTTGGACTAAACAAACACATCACTTGAACTACTCATCACAAGCCTCTAAGATAAACATTCTTCAGTGCTTGATGATTCAATCACTAATAATTCTTTAAAGAAGGGACCTGAAATGCAATGGCCAGTGGAAGCAAGTTGAAAGGTGGGAAAATGATAGTATCCCCAATAGACAAATCTGTCTTTACGTAATTTTGATGAAAATTTGCCACCATGTAAGTAAATAAAACAAAGTTCAGGATGGCTTAGCAATAGGGAGAAAATACTATAAATAAAATGTTCTGTTGGCACAAAAATACAAAATCTGCTTTCTGAATTGGAGTCTATCCGATCTCAATTAGCGATGTCTTCAACTTGTTTCTGCAAGAAATGGGACTATGCTTGTACGGAATGTTTCACCCAGGCTTCCAGGGGAGCTTGGAAAAGTGTGTGTAACAAGAAGGCCTAACCCTAAGAATTCCTCCCCGGAATCTAAAATCCTGATCCTGAAGTAAACTTGAGTAGTATCTCTGTGACCTGCACTTTCTGTTGAGAAAGGGGATAGGGGTTTGGGTTCTGCCCACAAGGGAAGAGGGAAAGCTTGAGTGAAGATAAATTTTGCTATGGATTCTTCCCCCCACTACACAGAAAGCCAGCCAGAACAGAGAAGGAGCCCAAGTCTGCACAGCATTTTGTGATGGACAAATAGTTTTCACCCTTAGACCTCTATAAGGCTCTTTGCATCTTGTAGGGAAAGCATACAATTCTGATCATGGAAACCAAGGTTCAGAACACTCGTGATATTCTAGCAGTCACCAGCTGGTGAGTGGAAGAGCCAGCACTCCAGCTGGGTCTTCAATACTGAAGAGATTACTCTTTCTAGTCCTTCACATTTTTCTCTCTCTCCACTTTTCCAGGTGATCACTGTATAAGGACACACCACATAGGTTTCTAAAATATGTCCACAAAGTCTTCAAAACTCCTCCTTAAAACAAAACAAAACAAAAACAGAGCCTACCAATTCTCCTTCCCTTTAGCATGAACTGGACTTAGTGACTCTCTCCTAACAAACAGAATATGGAGGAATTGACCACGTAGTGACCAGGTCATAGAAGTTCACTCATGCTGAAGTTCACTCACTCACTGCTGGTTCACTCACTCACTGCTGGTTCACTCATCTGAGGGAAGCCAACATACAAGTTGTGAGGGCACTCAAGGAGAGAACTACAACCTCCTTTCAATAGTCAGCAAAGAACCGAAGGCTCTTGCCAACAGCCTTGGGAGTGAGCCAGCCATCTTGGAAGGGGGTCTAGTCCAGTCACAGGTGGTGATAGCCTCAGCTAACGTTCTAACTGCACTGTTCTGAGAGGCTCTGAGCCAGAACTGTCCAAAACCCACTCTCAAACTCCTAACACATAGAGACCGTGAGATAACAAATATTTACTCTTTCAGACCACTAAGTTTTGGGGGTAATTTGGTACACACAAATAGATAATAATAGGGGCACCTGGGTGGTTGAGTCAGTTAACATCAGACTCTTGTTTTCAGCTCAGGCCATGATCTCAGGGTCGTGAGATGGACGCCCAGGTCAGGCTCTGGGCTGGGCACCTCCTTGGGATTCTCTCTTTCCTTCTCCCTCTCTCCCTCCCCTTCTGTTCATGCTGTCTCTCTCTCTCTCTCTCTCTCTCAAAATAAATAAATAAATAAATAAATAAATAAATAAATAAAATTAATTAGAAAAAGAAATAGATATACAATAAACTAGAGAACTCTTCATTCTGTTCTTTGTCTCCCAAAAGTGTATTCTTTTCCCCATACCATGTGTTTTTGTTTTTGTTTTGTTTTTATCTTTCTCTACTTTTCAAAGACTCCAGACTGTTTAAGTACAAACAACCCAGCAGACCCCTCATGCTATTCCTTGGCTCCCAGAAGCCTTAACTTTTGGCCACATTTTCTGAAATTCATGATATCCTTTTCCTATTCTGCTCATCTACTTTGAGCCAGCATATTAATGTTTAATAATGTATATCATCCCTTCTAGATACTATGTTTATATATTTTTAAAGGTTTTATTTATTTATTTGACAGAGAGAGACGCAGCGAGAGAGGGAACACAAGCAGGGGCAGTAGGAAAGGGAGAAGCAGGCTTCCCGCTGAGCAGGGAGCCCGATGTGGGGCTCGATGCCAGGACCCTGAGATCATGACCCAAGCCGAAGGCAGACGCTCAATGACTGAGCCACCCAGGCACCCCACTGTGTTTGTATTTTAACAGGGAACTTCAACATCTGAACCTAAAGGGCAGTTGCAACATATGGTGGGATGGGAGGGGAATTTCTGTCCCCTGACCTGCACTCATAGTATTCCATTGTATTCTCTCTATGTGGACACCCTACAGGCTATGCTCACTGTGAGCATATCTAGGGACCCAAATCCTGGATTTGAAAAAGGTCCAACTAAGGAAGTAATTGAAAAATGAAAAGTAGAAGGTTGAATCTGAAAAGGCCATATACTGTACGGTTCCAGCTCTATGGCATTCTGGAAAGGACAAAACTATAGAGACAGTAAAGAACCATAGTTTCCAGGGTTTGGGGTGAAGGAGAGATGGATAGGCAGAGCACAGGGGCTTTTCAGGGCAGTGAAACTACTCAGTATGGTGCTGTAATGACAGATACATGTCCTTATGCATTGGTCCAAACCCACTGAATGTACAACACCAAGCATGAATTATATGTAAACTATGGAGTCTGGGTGATAATGATGTGTCAGTGTACATTCATTACTTTTAACAAATGTACCACTCCAGTGAGGGATGTTGAAAGTAGAGGGAAAAGAACATGTGTGGGCACAAGGGGTATATGGGAACTCACTGTACTTTCTACTCAATTTTGCTATGACTCTAAAACTGCTCTTTTAAAAAGTCTACAAAAACCTAAAAAATAAAATTCTTATAAAAAATATGTTAGTCTAGGGGTGCCTGTGTGGTGCAGTGGATTAAGCATCTGTATCTTGGCGTCAGCTCAGGTCATGATCTCATGGGTTGTGGATGAAGCCTGGCATCGGGCTCCACGCTCAGCAAGGAGTCTGCTTGAGGCTCTCTCTCCCTCTCCCTCTGCCCCCCCTCCACGCATGCTCGCTCTCTCTCTCTCTCTAAAATAAACTAAATAAATCTTTCTTTTTAAAAAAATAAAGCAGGTCAGTCTCGATTTATAGATTGTGTAGAGGAGAGGCAGACAACAATGGAGGAGACCACAGTTCTAAGGAGGGTCTACATCCGACACCAGCATCCTTGAAGCCCGTGCTGTGAGGAGCCAATGTGGCAGCTCATCAACAGCAAAGTCTATTTCTGAGCTGTTTGTTCTCTGCCCAGCCTTGGGCTGGATCCTGGTAGTACAGAAGTTAGAGACGACTTCCCAGATCTACAAGCTACTTAAGGAAACAACATAACACACCCGAAGCAGAAGCAGCAGCAAGAGCAGCCGATAGAACGCAGGGTGACGGGCAGTGCTGACATGTGTGGTGGTGAAGTTAGGCATGGATTAACTCGTAAGACAGGGGTGTGAGAAGTGGCTGAAGTGGTGGTTAACCGATGCCAGGTGCAGAAGATAAAAGATAAAAGGTGCAGAATTGGGTGGGAGGAGTAGCCATCTCGGTGGGAATTGAAGTTGTCTTAGGGAAGCTGACTTCTCAGTGACGTGTTGGAGGGCTGTGGCACATGGACTTTCAAAGGAGTTGCTCAGCTATCCTAGAACTTGATCTCACTCTCTAGAGGCTCAGAAAGTGGAGAGTGCTCCTGTAGACAAAATGGGACATATGTGTGCTCCCATGCCTGCGTGTAGAGATCTGCCTGGGGCTAAGTACCTGCTTTTGCAAGAGGACCTGGTGTGTCCATACAATCATGTCCTCTACTCCCAGACCCAGGCAGCCTGTGACACCTCCCATCTGACCCCGGTTAGGGAGTTCAGGGGCCCACTGGGTGCTGGTGAGGCAGGCTGGTGAGTACAGAGCCCGGGGCACTCAGAGGTCAGAATCAACCACCAGTCGTACAATGGAAATGAAGGGTGAGGGGGCCCTCAGGGAGAAGCAAATCAAGAGGCAGAGCCAGCAAGTTAGAGACCCTCTGAGTTGGGAAACTCAAGCTGAGAACTTTTTATAATATAGCACTCTTCAGCGGGAAGAGGACGGCTCACGTACAGCCCTTCAACTGTGCTTGGTCACACGGCTCCTAGCTGTAGAATGGGAAAGATGTTAGAGCTTGCCTCATAGGGCTGGTACGAGCACTGGAGGAATTCGAACACCTCCAGTCACTCAGAGCTGCGCTGAGCATGCAGTAAGTGCTTAATCAGTATTAGATGTTGCTGCGGGGGTTACTAAATCCAGACAGAGGCAGCAACAGCTCCTGGAAAGAAAGCTGCCGGAGGAGCCCGCACAACACCCAGTGACAAAGATGCCTCTTGACAGCACACTAGAAGCTCTTTCAAAACGCATTCTGCCCCGCGGACTGCCCTCTCCCTGCTGTAGGGGTGGTACATTCTGGCCAAGGCCCCAGGATCCTGCCAGAGGCTTCTGGCCTCGTTATGGGCTTGGGGCTGCCTGGGACTGGGGCCTGCTGCTCCCTCACAGCCTGTGCCGCGGGGACCATCGTGCTGCCACACAGCCACCACAGGCCTCGGCCCGCAGCATGTGGTCGTCAAGGAAACACAGCCTCCTCCTTGCAGGGGGAGATGTGACCTGAGAAAATCATGTTGCCGGTTATCTCGGGCACAGCCGACCCCGAAGCCTGCGTTAATCCCCTTGGTTTGGTGAAGGGCAGTTCTCAGGGTTATCTTTGGAATTCACACTCCAAATTCTTTAGCAAGAAGAGACTTCTGCTGATGAGTGAGGGGATGAAAAGGGTTAGCTCAGGTGTCACGGTCACAGAAAGAGGGGCCTCGTTGTGTCAGTAGGACAGAGAAAGTTAGTGTTTAAAAAACACCAATGGTGGGCTCCTGGGTGGCTCAGTGGGTTGAGCCTCTGCCTTAGGCTCAGGTCATGATCCCGGGGTCCTGGGATTGAGCCCCGCATCGGGCTCTCTGCTCAGCAGGGAGCCTGCTTCCCTCTCTCTCTCTCTGCCTGCCTCTCTGCCTACTTGTGATCTCTCTCTGTCAAATAAACAAATAAAAATAAATTAAAAACACCAATGGTGTCTCCTGAGAATTTTCCCTTTTGCACTGCCAAAGCAGCTCTCCTTGTCACCATCCCTGTTTTATGTGGTCAGGGGTGAAAGTTTCAGAAGTCCTGGGAACCTCTTGCTTTTCTTTATAGAGACTCTCTCCCCACAACTCTTCTTGGGCTAACATCTGTGTTCTACTCTGGCTCAGCTGGCTTCTAGACTTGGAAGCATTTAGCGATGTTGGTCACTCATTCAGAAATACTTATCAAGGACTGACCATGTGCCAGGCACTCTACTAGGCCCTGAGGGTGAAAACATAACTAAGATAAATTGTGCTCTAGGGTCCTGTCCACCTGGTGGGTCACAACCACGAAAAAAGCAACGTAGTAAGTTCTATGCCATAGGCCAGTTATATTATTCTAAGACTTTGTGGGGTGTATATGAGAGTTATACCCACAGCCCACCACCTGACGAATGTCTTAGAGTTTACCCTTGTCATGGAGAATTATGTTTTAATAAAAGTACTGAAAGGCAGAAAGATTCTCAAAACAAAAAAGGAATTAATCTCTGTGGCAGACGGTCCTTACTGATTTGAGAGATGGGGGGCAGGAATTTTCCCTGCACATTTCAATCATCTAATACCATCTTCCTTAGAAGGCAGCCCCAAAAGCCAGATTAAAACTCAGATGCCTCACCTTAATGCCGAACATCTTATCAAAAGAATCACCTCTACTAAAGGTTTCTCTATGGAAAGGGGAAGGTTTTCCTGCTGCTAAGAAAAGCAGTGTTTTTTACCAGATCTTTACACTAAGGACACAATTTCTCCCAAGACTCAAACCCTTTCTCAGGGGAACAGGATGTCAGAAGTCTATCACTAATGCATCATCATTTATCTGCTGAGAGAGACTGATGGATCCCTGGCCATGGAAGCGAGTTTGTAATGGGTCTGCCCTGCAGCATCAGCTAAAATTAGGCTTTATCTCAGCTGGAAGGGTCTCCTTCTTTTGCGCAAAGCTATTTGGGATGAGAAGGGATATAGTTATCAACTTTTTATGAGCTATTCCTGGCTCAGGATAACTTTACTGGGTGATCTCAACAGTAAAGAAAAAGGGAAGCACCCTATACATTTCGGGCATCCTGGAAAGAGCCCCCCTTTGAACTCTGCCCTGCCCATTGCCGCTGACCATGGCCAAAATTAGGGATAGACTGTCCTGGGGGCCTACCCCTGCTAGGTGCAGATACTCATTTAAAAATAAACAAAACTGGGGGCACCTGGGTGGCTCAGTCATTAAGCATCTGCTTTTGGCTCAGATCATGATCCCAGGGTCCTGGAATCAAGCCCCACATCAGGCTCCCTGTTCAGCCAAGAGCCTGTTTCTCCCTCTGCCTGCTACTCCCCCTGCTTGTACGTGCCCTCTCCCTCTCTCTCTCTCTCAAATAAATAAGAATCTTATAAACAAACAAACAAAACTGGAGAAAAAGCTACAGGAATTGTGTCTGCTTGTAAATAGACTGTCCATAGGACAAATGCAGTATAGGGGTCCAAGAGAGGAACCCAGAAGAAATAGAGACTCAGAGAGTTAACAACCTATCTGCAAATTCACCCCATAGAGCGAACACTATCTAATAGCCACTTCTACCCAAGGCCCACTGAGTCACTGGAATACTAAATGCTATAAAAGAGGAAGGAGCCAATGAAGAGAATGATACTGTACGTTGGGGGGCAGGAAGTCAAAGAAAACTTACAGAGGACGCGGGACTTGTGCCCCATGGGCCCTTAGACCAAAGTAAAGTAAAACAGTCTCAGAACCAACAAATGTAACTCAAATGATATTTTCAGAAATCTGGGTCGGAGATTTGAATTGTATACGTGAGTATAGCATACTAACTTACTAAAGTTTGAGCTGGTTCATGTAGTAATTTTTATTAAACTATGAATTGACTTAAACTGGAAAAGACTGGTTTGTATAAAATGACCAAATCAACCCAAATGGAAATAAACCAACCATATTTTTCTAAGATGATCAATTAAAACAAAGGCATTCGTTCATTCATTTGTTCCTTTGACAAACACTGAATGTCTACTAGTGTCAGTCAACATTTTAGGAGAATTTAAGGTCTTCCCTTTGAAGCTTATAGTTTGGTAGAGGGGAGACAGACAATAAAACAGATTGAACAAACAGGTAAATATCTGGAAGTAATAGGATGAAAATAAAACCAAGTAATGTGCTAGAACTACTGATTCAGATTGGGTGGTCAAGAATGGATTTTCTGGGGGAAGTGAGATTTAATAGGAAAAGGAAATGAAGAGTAGGAGCTAGAAAGCTGAAGAAAGGGTACTGGGATGATCATTCCAGGCCAAAAAAACAAGTATGAAGGACCTAAGGTAGGAGCACTTAATGTGTTCAAGAAACCGAAAGAGAACAGGGGCTAAAAAATGGTGGGCAGGAGGAAGGTGGGAAAAATTAATTAGGAAAGCTAGGAGGGCCACGTCATGGAAGGCCTCACGGGCGTCGGTCAAGAGCTTGGACTTTGCTCTAAGTGTGAGGAGAAACCAGATGGTTTCAACTGTTAGGTGGAAAATGGGCTGCAAAGAGTCAGAGGTGGGGTCGGAGAGACCACACCAGCGGCGGCAGTAGCCTGGTGAGAAACTGTGATGGTTTGGATGAGGCATGCACACAGCTGACCCAAATCTCAATTTTTCCATTGCCCTCATGAGAAAGCATCAGCAAGCTGTTCTGAAGTTACCTGGTGGCTGAAAAACAAAAATGAATTCTCCCAAATAAGATTCAATCAAATCATGTAGGGATGCCCTTTTCCAACAGGTCACACTAGAGTTGCCTTTGTCTCAGACAAAAAAATAGAGGAAACAGAGATGTCCTTGAATAACAGCACTGGAATTTGAGAAGATGAGTTTGAACTAACTGGACTGGGTCTTGGACAGCAGAGATTGAAAGGGAGTTAGTTTGCCATGCTAAAGAGCAGAGGACCCCCCTGCACCTCCAGTAACCTAAGTCAGTAGTTGTCTGTCCTTTTGGTTTAGGATTATTCCTGTGGAAATTCAGTTTTGTCTTCAAAGGATCATAGGAAGTAAGGTTAGAGAACAGGAGATGGGATTTGAATATGAATCTCTTCTGGTACATTTGAGCTCTTTAGCAAATCACACACCAATCTAAAACTGGTTCTTCTTGGTTGGGTGGGAGAAGAAAGGGTTAGATTTCATCAGTCACCATGTGCACAGAATTTTATATAATGTTCTACGAGGTACACAGAAATTGTAGAAGGCATGTTATTATTTGCCAGATGCTAACTGTGTTTATATAACTTGATTTTCTTGGTTAGTGATCTCCATTTTATAAATTTTGTAAATTCGCTCAAACCAATAAATCAAACTCCATTTCATGCTATGAGAGAGCTACAGATTAGGCTAGCAAGTCCTGTGTGGGGTTCTTTATAAAAGAATAAGAGAGTCAAACTTGTGTTCTTAATGCCCATTTTATATGCATGACTTGAGTTGAGTTCCTCATGCATAATTCATGTGGTCATTTGCAGGCTTTTTCAAAACTCCTCCTTTAAGAGTTAACTAACAAAGGACGTTATCAGCCATGGCAACCAAGATATTATGCAAATCTATCTCTGAGCCAACAGAAAAGGGGGTGGGTTGATTAATTAAAAAGATAGGGGAGAATGGAGGGGTACACATCCCTCTTGATGTTACTCATCATTTATTAATGTATTTAACTGAAAAGAATTTTGAAGAGTAAATACATGTTTGTGCATTTCCTCTGGGTGTGAGGGCACTGCTTAACCCTTTGAGCAACCATTTGAATGAATACAAAACTACTGATTTCATTCATTTCATTCCTGCTCCCTCCAAGGAACAGCATCACGCGAAGGTGAATTTGGTATCAGGTGACACCAGATTCTTGTTCTCTTTAGCCCGTTTAATCAAGTCATTTCTTTTAACAACTCACTTTCTTGCATATGCAGTATACAAAAAAAAAAAAAATACTTGTCCCTATTTATTTACCCTGGTACAGTGTGGGAGGGGACTATACACGGGGATGAGTAGAGGACAGCAATTATTGGGAGTCATCAGGAAGCTGAATGTCAGAAGCAGAAACCAAGAGAGGTAATTTTCCCAGAGTCATTGGGTGATAGAGAACCAAGTCAAAGCAAAGATCCCCCAAAGTATTCCCATGACAAAGCTCCTGACATAGCTGCTAGTCGCTGAATTTCTGGGGGGAAACAAAGTGGGATCCTCTAACTTGCCAACTGAGACTTCTGAAATTTTCATTTCCAAAAACTGATCCAAAAGCAGTAATAGGATCTGACTCATGAGTAGTTAAAATGTTTACCCTTTACCTGAGGAACAAATATTTCCATCAAGTGCGGCTATAAAGTGAGAGTGAATCAAGAAACAAGTCAGTGTCTCTCTCTCTTCCTCTCTCCCATCCCCCCACTCGCCCCACCCAGCCCCACCCACCTCTCTCTTGGGCCTTTGTCCAGATCGAGATACGGTCAGGGCTACTGTCCAGAAGAATATTCCAGAGACAGAGAGCCAAGCCATCAAAGGTCTTTGCGGATTCCACAAACAGAGTAGCTTCAAGTTAATGGGTGACTACTCCTTGACTAATGAAAGCCCTGTGACAAGACAGCGGCCAATTTCTCTGTGAGATGCTTGGTTTTTGACCTTATTTCCTGGACCTGAGAACTGAAAATACCTACTCCCCTATCTCCAGTACTTGCTCTTCAGTACATTCTATTTTAAAATTATGGCGTAATTACATCCTAACCCCACATTACAAAGAATTGGTGGTTTGTTCTGATTGAGCTGTGGAGTGGACAGCACCTTGTTACTGTTCCAAAATAACTTCTGTTAATTTTTGATTATACAAATAATAAATGCTTATTGTATAAATTTTGGAAAACAAAGAAAAGTCTAAATAAAGAATTAAAAACTCCCTGTCAGTATTTGATGTGTTTTCTTAGTTTTTTTTTTTTCCTTGTACATGTGTGAATTTGTCTGTAATTACAACATTAAAACATGGTCTATTCCCCATGGAAAAAAGTTATACTTGGGATAACTTGGGATAATCCTCTGGTCTTGATTTCAGCACTTCATCCCAGGGACCACAAATGATGTGCCATAAAACATAGCTACAACTACAAGAGTTCTGTAGCCACTTAAAATTAGTCTTCTTAAATGAGCAATGTTCATAATTCTTGCCAATATCCGAGATTACAGTGAGGTCACAGAGGCTTCCAAGCCACTAAATACCACTATTAAGTTTTCAAGAGGTAAGCATTCTTGGAATTAAGAATTCCCTTCCCAGCCTCCCAGGAAGAGGAATTTCCAGGATCACCAGAACAATGGATTTTCAGAGCTTTGCTGTTTTCATAGCAAAGCTGGTGTCCACAACCCCAGTCTCTCAGTCTGACCAGTTGTTGGACTGATATCACTGGGGTCTTTGGCTGTCTTCTCTGGAAACTAGAAGCCAGTTTAATCCTATAATTCCTGATGGTAAAAAAAGGAAAGCTTCTTTCAGTTTCTCATATCTCACATGTTCTTAATTCTGTATTCTTTAGAGCTTCTTTCTCATCTATTTCTACTGTAATTCTTTTTCTAAGAGAACTTTCTACCATTCCCTCTGGAATCCTTACTCTGTGTAAAAAAACAAAACCCTACAAATCCCTCCCCCCATTTCTAGTAATATCATAGGTTGTTTGGAACAACTTCCTGTTGGAAACAACTAAACAAGAGCTGAATTAACTTTTAGTCTTCTTGAAAGAATCAAAGAAGTTAGCAAAGAATTATGAAACTGAAGAGAAATTCTGATAGGCCAGTTAGTTCAATAAGCAGAAAACATACTAAGAGCATATGTTCTGCAAAGTTTAAACTTTGGTTTTAATGGCCTTGTGGGTGAAGGGCATGTTTACCAATCTGTGGACCTGCACAAGGCAGAGGGTCTAACAAGAGACACAGGGACAAATTCCATAGTAAGCTAGGACTTCCAAGGACTACAGCCTCAGAGTGAAGGTAAAGTGGCTTGTCCTGGGAACCTCAATCCTTAAATCTGACAAGGTGGTCTGAGGTTATTAGTGTCCCAAGATTCGAAGCAGAAGCAAAGAACATTCTTTTTGTAGAATTCATCGTAGTCTTTGAGTTGTGGTTACAATTTTTTCAACTGTAATGACATGCACACAATCACAGCAACTCCAGAGCAATGAACAATAAACAAAAACTCATGTGCACAACTTCAGATACTGAAAATATCAGATAAAGACTATAAAACAATTATGCTTGTGTTTAAAGTTTATGAAAGATATGCTTGAAGGTATCTGCAAGGAACATAAAACCACCAAAAAGGCAATATAACGTATTAAGAAAAGAAACATATAGAACTTCTGTGAAAGAAAAATGCAGTAAGAAATAAAAAATTCAGTATATGGTTTTTGATGACATTGAAGAGAGAATTAGTAAGCTGAAATATGGGTCAGAAAGATTATCCACAGTGGAGCATAGAAAGATAAAAACATGGAAGTCATAGAAGAGTAGGTAAGAAACAGAGGGAGAAAGTCTAACATGTATTTAATTGGTGTCAGAAGAAGTTAGATATCATGGGGTCAGGATAGGATCTTAAGAGATAATGGCTGAAAATGTTCCAGAGTTGGTGAAAGATGCCAATCAAAAAATTCAAAAATCACTAGAATATCTAGCAATATAGCTAAAAATGTTAAACACATTATAGTGAGAGTGCAGAAAACTAAAATCTTAAAAACATCCAGAGGAAGAAAGGCATCAACTTCAAAGGAGCATTGATTAAACTGACAATTTCTCAACAGAAATAATAGAAACCAGAAGACAATGCAGCCCCACCTCCAAAAAGCTGAAAGATTACTGCAACTTGAATTTTACACCCAACAAATATATCATACGAGAAGGAAGATGAAATAAAAACATTCCAGACTAACAAAAACCAAGAGATGCCACTGCCATCACACTCGTGTGAGAGGAAATTCTGAAGGATGGATACACTTTGCGCGGGAGGGGAATGACCACAAGTAAAAGGTCTGAGCTACCAGAAGGAAAGAAATGTAAAGAAAGTAGTAAAGGGTGTATGCAAAGCTAAATGAACACTGACAGCATAAATTAATAACAATGTCTTAATGTTTTTAAAATATAGAAAATTAAATATATCATAACAATAACATATAGGTCAGGAAAGCAATAAATGGAATTAGAATATCCTAATTGTTTTTATTGTCCTTTGGGAGGGTAGCATTAGACACTGATACATTAAAGATATAAGTTGTCATATCTCAAGTAATCTATAACATCCAAACAAGTAGAAAGGAAAAATGGAATGAAAAAATAATATGTAATAACTACAAAGAAAAGAAAGGAAGTAGTGGCGCCTGGGTGGCTCAATGGGTTAAGCGTCTGCCCTTGGCTTGGGTCATGGTCCCAGGATCCCACATTGGGCTCCTTCTCAGCAAAGAGCTTGCTTCTCCCTCTGCCTGCCACTCCCTCTGCTTGTGCTCTCATTCTCTCTCTCTCTCTCTCTCTCTGTGATAAATAAATCAATAAACTCTTTTTAAAAAAAAAGAAAAGAAAAGAAAGGAAGTAATGGCCCCAAAAGTCAGTGCAATAGTTAATTCCAGGGTTGAGGCAAGGGGATGGGATGAGGAAGAAACACCCACAGAGTGTTTCTGTGGTGCTGGCAATGATCTATTTCTTCAACAGGCTGGTGGTTACATGGCCAGATGCTGGACAATTATGTTATACTGTACATTTAGGTTTTGATGTACTTTTTTTCTATGTGTGTTATACTTCATAATAGAAAGAAAGGAAAAGAAAAACGCAAGCTCTCCCATACTTTCAACTCTTCACAAAATAATTCACTCAATCTCCTTTTCTTGGTGAAGATCTAGCTCTCCTCTACTTCTCTCCTCCCCTTTTAGGGCATTGTTGCTGCTTTCAGAGCATAACTCTTATTTTCCACTGGAATCCATGCTGTCTAGTTCAGTCACCTACTATCCATCTTGATTTACACACAAACACACACACACACAGACACACACACACACATACTACCACCTTGGCCCACTGACTGAAGACTCTGGCCCTGACTCCAACTTTCTCTCTGACCCATTTCACACCATTGCCATGAGTGACTTCAACATCCACGTGACCAAATCAGCTCACAACTCCCCCTCCAATTGCGAACACCAGGCCTACCCCCAATTTCAACACGCTTGGATCGTAACAACCCATTCCCATGGTCATATCCTGGACCCTGAAATGCTGTTTTTAAATATTTTATCTTTTTTTTTAAAGCACAAAAAGCAATAAAAACTCACTTTAAAAGAAACAGTGTAAATACTATTAAAAGAAAAGAAAAGAAAGAGACAAAAAGAAAATTAAAATCACCCATGATCCGACCCTCCAGAAATAACAGAAAATGGCTGTGTGTGTCTGCCCCCAAGTGTCTGAGTGCCTAAGAGAAAGATGGCCCGTCTTTCACAGCATGAGCCTCTCCTTTTAACTCACCCATGTGGTTGTCGGTTCAGTCAACAGTTAACCTGACTTCTGTTATGAACCCACTTAGACCATTACTTTGACCTTAGGAAGCTGCCTTCTCTCTCTAGATTATATTCCCCTTTCTGTAGAACAAAAACATTGATTCTGATTGTTTCTTTCTTTCTTCTTCTTCTTCTTCTTCTTCTTCTTCTTCTTCTTCTCTTTTTAAGATTTTACTTTTTTATCAGTCAGAGAAAGAGAGAGAGTATACAAGCCTGGGAAGCGGCAGGCAAAGGGAGAAACAGGCTCCCCACTGAGCAGGGAGCCCAATGCAGGGCTCTATCCCAGGACCCTGGGATCATGACCTAAGCCAAAGGTAGACACTTAACCCACTGAGCCACCCAGGTGTCCTGACTGTGACGGTTTCTAAGATCTCTTCTAGTATAGGCTATCCATGTCCTTAGACTTCCCTAAAAGCAAAACTTGGGGGAACATCTCCACAGTCAGCCTCCGCAGCTGGGCTGACCGCACCACCAGAGCACGAGGTCCCATCTGACAAACACTGTTACCGTCCAGAAGGCCCGCTGCATGACTTCATGGCCCTGGAGGTATTCCTGTGCATTTTTAATCAGCAGCCATTATGATGAACAGCATTTTCCCATTTCTACTTCCTGCACTCCCTTGACACCTCCATTCCCCTTCTCAAAGGATACGGAAACAGCCCACTTCGCTTCAGATGTCAGTGTTTATTAACACCAGGGCAGGAAAGATGTGCATCTGAGCCGGCAGAGATTAAATAATGGAGACGAACATAAAGCTTTTTTATGTTGATGTTCTTACATATCAGTTATTGACAATACAATCCTGTTTAATGCTTTCCAATCCCGTTTCGGGGTTTGTCAAGAGCATGCTGGGTCATTGTTCACAAACCCATTTTGTACTTGATTTCCTTGGCAAGCCAGTGAAAAATCTTTGGAGGGTAGCAGGCTAACGGTGGCCAGAACAGGAGAATTCAGACTGGGATTCTGGCTTTGGTGCCCAAAGGGCCTCTGCTCCCCCCAGCCCTTGGTTCAGACAGCTCCCAGGCTCCGTGCCTGGGTGAGGTCTGATCATCCCCTCCCCCTTTCTGAGCCCCTTCTGCTCACTCACATTTCTTACTTGCAGGTTGCATGAATGATTGGTCAGATTCAGGACTGTGACGGAACTCTGAAACAAGCAGGTGAGACAGACACAACTCCTCGGGCTATGGGAGCGTGGGATCAAAACCAGACATCACGATTGGGTGAGTAAGTAGAAGACTACCAACAGAATACTAAAGTCCCAAACAAACGTAAAAGCAGTGTTTACAGGGTACATCTAGTCCAGGGTCAAGTACATGTGAACATGAAGAGAGATCTGGAGCTGAGAGGAATAGTAGGTGTGCGTACCCGCAATCAGAGAACCCCGACCCACATCAACATACCCCCACACTGCATATTTAGTATGGAAATCTATCCAGAAATGGTTGAGGCATATTAAACATCAGGTTTCTTCACTTACTGAAAGAGTATATAGCACAGCAGTGAAAGGCTCAGGCTCTGGAACCAAGCATAACTGAGTTCAAACCCTACTTCCACGAACTGTACTTTTCTCAAGACAAATGGGAATAATAATACCCCCTTCCTAAGATAATTGTGAAAATTAGATGAAAGTATGCACATAAAATACTGAATATAGCATCTACCACATCCGGGAACTCAAAAATCACAAGCTGTTGTCATGGGTTGTGGGTGAGTTCCTTTTTGGCTATTCCCACTAGTACCAGCAAACATAGATAAGCTTAGTTCCAATACTTGGGGTTATGATTTTTTAAAACTCTGTCTTTATCTTTACTTATTTATTTTTTGCCCTGTGATGTTAAGGACAATGTTTTTGGTTTTGTTTTTGTTTTTGTAATTTTATATAGTTGAAAGTCCCTGTAGAAATTTCAATGACCATATTCATTTCTTTATCAGTTCTGCATTTCTGAAACAGGTAGCACAGAGTAGCGTGTTTCTTTAGAATAGGAACCCATCAAAGTTCAGGTAGCCTGAAAGACATGGCACATTGTCAGCACTTAGTAATGTGTCCTAATCATTAACATTGACTCTTTCCTCACGTTTCGGGTTTTATAAAAAAGTCTTGTGTAGAAGATGTGCCAATGTGTGGTGATCACTGTGCACAGCGCCGGAGTGTGGAAGCCACAGACGTTCACAGTGTCATCAGGGCGGTCCCTGCACTCCAAGTAGGTGCCAGGTCACCAAAAACATGGATTCTGTATTTCCGCTCTGCCATCTAGCCTCACCGGGTCACCTTGATCCTCAGGCTGCTTGCCTTTGTGGCGTCTTCTGATCCAGATATAAGGGTACCCAAAGAGAGAAGGGGTGTCTATCTGGCTTATGGATTATGGAAGAAATATTGCCTCTCTGGAAGGAAAGGATATCATTCTCTTTTTCCCACCAAACAGGGGCCCCTCCCTAGTCCTGCATTCTCCCAGTAGAATTACATCATAATTTTGGTTAGCGAGATATTCAGTGTTTACACTCTGATGACTATTTAAGCATTATCCAGGCTGAGTCAGATGGTAGTTTATGATTTATATTCTCTTTCTTGTACAACTTTGGGCTTTCCCTGGAGTTAACAACTACCCATTTTTATTTACTTCTATTTGAACATACTACTGATTCAACCAAAAAGTCTCCATTAATCCATCTAAATTCCTCTCCAGATGTTCAGAAACATGAGAAATGTATCAAATCATATTCTTGAAGAATTTTCTCTTAAAGACTTCTGACCAGCTCTGATCAGAGCTAGTTGCCATTTGGGGAATACCTGCTGACATCATCCTGCAATGCTCCTTTTTCCCTGTCTCTTCTTTCACCTTTTTTTGTTTGTCTGTTTATTACTGAGTTTTGTGGTGCAGACCCTTCTGTAGCCTTCCTTCAAAAAGGAATGGATCAGAGGTAAATTTATAAGATCGCGAAAATGTCCTCATCTTCATCTGCTTGAGAGCTTGGTGGGTATGAATTATAGATTGTAAAACATTTTGTTTCTGACATATTTGAGGACATTTCTCCACTTTCTTCTAGCTTCTAGTTTTGCTGGTGAAAAATCCAGAACTGTTATGATTCATCACCCTTTGTTACATAATCTGTTTTTCTTTTCTCTAGAAACTTGTAGGATCATATCTACGCCCCCGTGTTACGAAATTTAATGAGACAATGCCTTGGTATGAGTCTGATTTCATCTATGTTGATGGCCACTAGGTGGGCTTTTTCTGTTTCCTTTCGTTCCAGAAAATTTTGTTGAGCCATTTCTTTGTTGATTTTTTTTTCAGTCCATGTTATAAACATTTTAATTTCCAATGTAATAAGCAAAACAGGTAAATTTTTAAATGCTCAACTTTATTTTCTTTCGTTACAGTGATATGGAGTCTATTTTCATATTACCTTTACTGTTTTTATTTCCTATGTTAATTATCTGTTTGTGTTTTTCATCTGTCGCATTCTCTTTCTTTCTAGCAGGACTTTCCCTACCTTTAGGTGGAAGATTCTTCAGCCATCATAAAAGTATCAAAAAACAAGAAGAAACATAGGAAGACAATGATGCCACCCCCCAAAGATAGCCAGCCGCAGTAGATAATTTGATGTTTTCTTCCATCCTCCTTTCCTTTTTGTTCTATGCACACGATTGTGGATCATGTTGTAATCTGACAAAGTTGTGACCATCCTGTTTATACAATTATGTGCTCTGCAATTCTATTTTTTGTTTTTAAACCTCCGAAGCAGGCACTTTCAAATGTGTGAGTCACTCAATTCTTTTTAAAATTTTTTTATCAAGGAGTTCTCTCCTATAAAATCCTAATTTTCACTAGGCCCACATAGCACTTGCTCTAAAATCAAGGCACGGAAAGAGCAGTGTACCTCTGGAGACATGTGTAATTGGAAATTTTAAAAATAGTTCTGTGAAGAAAGGGAGTAGGTTAAAGATAAGGGTTGTGAATCTCTAAGACTTCAAGCTCAGGAATTCCCCACTCTTGGCAGAGCTTCCTGATTTCTCTTTCCCTCAAGAACTGTCCCTAGACCCTCTTAATTCTCTCCGTCCAACATTCAGGTCCCCACCCCGCCTTTCTTTCCTCACTGCCCATTCTAGACCCTGGTGGCCCAGAGGCCTTCACCCCTGGTGAAGAAATCTCCAGATTTTTTCCTCCAGAAATCTTCATGACTCACTCCTACACCTCCTTCTAGTCTTCACTTCTTGGGCCCACACACCCACACCCACCTTGGGCCACATACCCAATTCCCTATACCTTATTCCATGGTTTCTTTTGTTCCTAACCACACAAATGTATGGTCTTCAGTATTGATTCTGTGTCCCCTATCCACTGCACTCCTGGGATTAGAGATCTTTGTTATGTTCACTAATGTATCTCCAGAGTGACTAGGACAGTGCCTGGCACACGGCATGTGTCAATAACTTATTCATTTTGTTGAATGAATAAATGATTTGCTCAAACAAGCCCCTCACGTGCCTTTACTACCCTGGTCTCTGCCGCCTTCACTGTTATCAATTTCCAAACTTGAATTTAGCCAACACTCATTTTTTCAGCCTCTGATGCTGTGGCTTCTGCTATTTTCAGGCTGCTGAGAGTCTGCCAAGTGGATTCACCACAAAATCCTATTGCTAAACCTCACGTGTGCCTTTAATCATACCTAACCATCTTTGTATTTAGCTCATGTTGCCTCCCTAGCAAATTCCATACTGTGATGTTCTAGAGTGCCTTTCTTTTTGAATTTGCATAGAACCAGACTGGTGGCCCACCCATAGCCCACGTTCAGACTTGAGCAGTTGTTTTCATTTTTGCGATACATTTTTCCAGCTCTTACTTTTGTTAGCCTCAACAAATATATTTGTTGGCCTCTTTCCCTCACCTACTTCTAACGTAAGCACTCTTGCTGAATTTTTAGTCTACTCACAAGCTGCCTTAAATCATTTTGTTTTAATCGAGACAGTTGTAAGTTTGAGTTGTTGGGTTGGTTGGTTGGTTGGTTGGTGGGTTGGTTTAGTGTTCTTAAGTGATTTTAAAAAGCTCTGTGTAGCTTAAGCTTAATGGCTGTGTTATATTCCATTATATAATAGTGTACTTAACCTATAGTAATGTTGGATGTAGATCTATTTTTCCAGTTATTTTGTTATCATAAAAACCTAGAGACATAAATCTTTATTTTGTTTTTCTGTGAATTCCTTCTGGTAGATTTCTAGATTTATTGGGGTCAAATGGTATAAATATTTTAAGATTTATGATAAATTTTGCCAAATTTCTTTTCGGAAAAGCTGTACTGATTTATGTTCCTAGTTACAGTGATCATTTCATTATACCCTCACCAAGACTAGATGTTCTCATTTTATCATTTTTTTCCCCAACTGGATAGCCAAAGAATAGTTTTATTTTAACTGCATCTCTTTGCTCATTCATATTATATATAATATTTTTTCACATATTCATTAACTATTTGTACTTGTCTTTTTGCAAACCGCCTACTGATGTTTCTTTTCTCATTCATCTATTGAGATATTCATGTTCTTAAACATCTTTAGAAATTATTTATTTATTTATTTGACAGACAGAGTGAGCAAGCACAAGCAGGGGGAGTGGCAGGCAGAGGGAGAGAGAGAAGCGGCCCCCCAAGGAACAGGGAGCCCAAGGTGGACTCAATCCCAGGACCCAGGATCATGATCAGATGCTTAACAGACTGAGCCACCCCAGGTGCCCCATGTTATTAAACATTTAGTATGTGCATTTGATAAGTTTAGTGTAGTAATTATGTGTAACATTCAGCAGAAGTAATTTTCCAGTTTGATGATTGCCTTTTCCTTCATTTTTGTCTTTTCATATATACACAGTTTTTTTGTTTGTCTGTTTTTAAAGACTGACTTACTTGGGGGGGGGGGCGCAGAGAGAGGGGGAGAGAGAAACTTAAGCAGACTCTGCACTGTGTGAGGAGTCCAACATGGGACAATCTAACCACCCCAAGATCACGACCTGAGCCAAAACCAAGTCCAACATTTAACTGACTGCACTACCAGGTGCCCCTGTACCCACTGTGTTTAAATCTTGTTAGAGCTAGGTATCATTGCCTTTGGAATCTTTGCATTTGCTTTTAGCTTTGAAGAGTCTTCCCTGACCCAGAAATTTGATGCTGTCTTCCAGTTTTTGTTTCTGATAGTTCAAGATTCATGCAAGTTGATCTTCATATACAGGCCCGGCATGTGTTATCATATAAATCTTTCCTCCAGCTAACCAACCACTCAATGTTATGGTTTTGGAGTTTCAGCCGGACCAACCAATGACACCATTTCCCCCTCGTGAATTAGAAACTGCTTACGAGATAAAGATACAATGTGGGCAGACGTTGTCTTCTTAATTCTGTAAAGCTGATTAGAACATGTAATTTTAGATAACCAGCCAAAATAATCCGCTAATGCACCCCTCCCCCCCGGATTCAGCTGCCTCCCTCCATCAGCTCCCTGATTGACCACCAGTGAGTACCACAAGCGTAGGAGAAGGAACCTTCTCACTAGGGGACCGTTCCCTTCCCCTGCCCAAGCAGAAGGCAGATCAGCATCCAGTTTATCGACAGGCCAGCAGATCCAAATGGGGGAGGAAGGGCTTGAGTCCCAAGTACTCTTGTTTCTCTTAGAATTCTAAATGCCTCAGTCAGGTATTTCCTTCCCCCTCCTCTAGAAAGTCATTTTTCAGTCATTTTTCTTTCAAAGCTTTTTCTGAAGTTTCCTCCTTCCACACTCTTTCTGGGACTCTGATGACATGAACGTCAGACCTTTTGATAACCTCCCACGGGAGAAAGGGGCTCTGTTCTTACTACCCACTCCAAATCTTTTTTTCTCTGTTGTTTAGACTGGATAATTTCTATTGATTTGTCTTCAAATGTACTCACTCTTTCTTCAGTTATCTGAGACCTGCTATTCAGTCCATCTGGAGAGTTGTTTTTGTTTTTGTTTCTTTGTTTTGTTTTTTGTTTTTTTGGTTATTGTTTTTTTCAGTTCTAAAATTTCCATGTAGTTCTTCTTATATTTTTCTACTTCCTTGCTGAGTCTTTCAACCTTCCCATTCATTTCCAGACTGCTTGCCTTTACTTCTTGGAGCATTTCTATAATCACTCCTTAAAAGTTTTAAAATGCCAAAATCTGTGTCATCTCAGCATCTGTCCCTTAGCTTTTTATGTGAGATGACATTGTCCTGGGTCTCTGTATGACGAGTAATTTTGGATTGTACCTTTGACATTCTAAATGTATGTAATGAGACCTGGGCTCATGCCTCAATTCTATGGGAAATTTTGATATTTTTGTTTTAGCAGGCAATTGACCTTGGGGTCAGTCCACAAGTTCCAACCCGCCTTCTGTGGGTTGTAGTTCTAACAACAGTTCAGTGTTCAGTGTCTTTGCGGAGCTAGTCAGATCTGTGCCCTGTGTGTGCCATCCAGTGACCAGTGACGAACCAGCACGGCATCAGTCCACAGATCAGTTCTCACAGTCCAATAATCTGTTTAGGACCACATAGATTCAAGTCCAGGTGAGCCCAGTAGTGAGCTGGGGTTGATTTCCTGAACTGTTCTGTCTCCGTGATCTTCTTCATACATTTTCATTCCTGGGGGTTTCCCTTTTCAGTCTGTGTGTTTAGTTCCATCCTGTGCTGTCTACTTCCCACAACACAGAGTATGCCTTCCCAAACATGCCATACGTACCCAGTATGATAAAGCCAATTTAAGTGTTATGTCCTCACCCCAGTCCCACGCCCAGGCCAATAACAGTTTGCAGGGGGGATGCCTTGAGCTGATAGCTCACACCAGTCAGGACGCGACTCAGGGGCTGAGGATGAGCTGGACATCTGACAAAATCAAGGAGCTGTGAAGAACAGGAACATGGCTGTTGGGGAGACAATGAGTAGTGTCTATAAATCACTCTTTCTTCCTTTTCTTCCCTAAACCATTAAATGTTACCATCACTCTCCTAATCACTTGGGCTTTTAAAACCTTCGTGTTTTCTTTCCTCTGTGCTTCCCCTCCCCACCCAGAAGCCTGTGAACATCCAGTCAGGTGCTCAGCCTAAAGATGCCTCTTCAACATCTTCAACAAGGACTCTCTCTTTGCTGTTTTCTGTCTATCCATTTTAAAAGCCTCCTCTAGCTTCCTTGGCCTCAGATTCCTCCTCTTCATACTAAGCTTCCTTAGCATTGTGGTCAAGTCTCCCCCCACCTCATCTGCCCTCTGTTTCCAGAAGTTTCTGTTATGCATGGCCCTGGGGCCACAAGACACCCCTCTACCCCACCTCCACCCCATCTGCTACATTTGACTGAATGTCAGTCCTCAAACAGACCCTGCAGTTCCTGCCCTTTGTTCCAGCTGTGTCTTCCCAAAAGGCCCTTTTAACCTCATCACATTAGCCAAGGCTCAGTTCACATGCCATGTGCTCCCTGAAGGCTCAGAGACTTTACCAAGGTAGAATTTGTCTCACTTTCCCCTTAGGTTTTGAGGACATTGCTACCATAGCTCTTGATCACATTTGCCCTGAGTTCCACTGTTGTCTCCTCCACCAGGGCATGAGCTACTTACGATGCAAGACCAACTCTTCCTCTCTTTGGTAGCCTCCAGGGTGTCTGGCCCAGTACCCCGGATACAGCAGATACTCAAGATATGGTTGTTTCATTAGATTCAATTAAATGGGCTTGAACTTTTAGCCTCCAGGTAACATTCTTGGGATCAATGCAATCCAGAAAAATTATTGTCCTTCTAATGGACTTCTATGGGTATCTTTCTCAGAAAGGAATTTAATAAGAGAAATTATTCTCTCCCCGGCATAGCCTGGGCACTCACCTCTATGCTATTATAGTTCCCTATAATACTTCTCATTTTATATCAATTATCATTGTTTAATTATTTGGTAGGTATCTATCCCCCTCTAAACTTTGATATCATTCTTTGAAGGCAGAAACCAATTGTTATTCTTCTCCAGTGTGTGACTAATACCTACCACAATTTCAAGTTTGCTGAAAACACTCACAAATACTTATTCCTTGAATGGAGTTCAATAATTAAGAGCTTCTGAGAAAAACAGAGGTTTAAGTGTGTTATATAGCACTGTAAATTGCAGTGATAAGAAATAAACTCTGGAGAGGCCGACGGACGGACATATCGCCGGGCGGACGGACACGGGCTCTCGCCTTGGGCTCGGGGCCAGCTTTGGCGAGGCTCGGGGCTTGCAGCGCGCGGCTTCTCCGCCAGCTCACGGCCACCCCGGCTCCGGCGGCCTCGACGCGCAGGGGGCTGGAGGTGCGGGAGCCGCTCTCCACCGGTCGGTCCCCGCGCGGCTCTCAGCCCCCGCCGCCGCGGCGCGGCCCGGAGCTGCGTCCCCGATCCCCTGCGTCCCTCCGGGCTACTCTGAGCAACGGTGCTCCCGGGCTCCAAACTCGGGCTGCCGGGGCAAGTGTCTTCATGAACCCAGAGGATGTCCGGGAAGCACTACAAGGGTCCTGAAGTCAGTTGTTGCATCAAATACTTCATATTTGGCTTCAATGTCATATTTTGGAGATTGTACCTGATTCCTGTGAGCGGTCACCCCCTTCCTGCAATCAAACACTGCTACAGTGATAGGAAGAAGAAATTATTTTCTTTCTTTGCTTCTCTTTTTTTCACCTTTGCTGGAAATGTTGAAAAGTGGTTGGTAGTCACATTTATGAGGGAGGTATTTTGATTTTATTGGAACTTGAAACTTTGTAACTTAAAGAGTCGGGGGGACTGCTGAACTGGGACTGGACCTTGTTGAGGTGGTGAGTCTAGGCCTCTTGATTCTACTTGAACACTTGGAAAAGTTGCACATTTCAGCTACCAGGCAACAAAAAGCACACAGGGGCTTTCTATGCAGTGTCATAGCAGGAGGTGGAAAAGAAATAAAGGGATTTGGGCCTGTTTCCCTGACAGTTTGGTATAACTTTGTATGGTGTACAGAGGAAAATTTAGTATTTTCTGTGGATTAGGTTGTGGCAAAACCATTAGAATTGCGGAGAGCATTAAAGAATTGTGGAATGCTTGCAGAGAGAGTTCTGGAATAGAGCTGCATCTTGTCTGATTTTGAAGTTCTTCATCTCTTGGGGGGAGTTTTATGGGAAGTCTGAAAGGAGACCTAAGCTGTAGAACTACAAATGTTGCCCCAGGCAGAATTGTTAAGTAGAAGCCTTCATTCCAAGGCTCGCCTCTTACTCTGCTTTCTACACACCTTCTCCTTCCTTTCTGTGCCTAATGCTTTCCTCCCTGATGCCCCCCACCCCCCACCAGTGCCTTTCCTGTCCTGCTGTATGCTTCAAAATTACCCCATATTTAAATCTCCCAGTTTATCAGTACCATGGTTTTTAGTCAGAATCAGCAGGATGGTAACCCTGACATTCGATGAAAATAATTCAGACTAAAGTGTTAATGACTGAAGAGCTGGGGTCAGTAACTTGGCAAATGCTTCTGTACAGTTGCATGGCTTTGCCCAATACAGAATCACATCTTGCCAGTTCCTGCCAGAAATAGCAGATTCAATGCTACTCTTACACTCTTACAAAGAAGAGATTGATAACAGAACATGGTTTCCTAATCTTTCATTGTCACACGGTGAGACGCTAGAAGAAATTTGAAGTACATTGAGGACCCTTGGAGGTACAGTTTTGGTAAAATAAAATTGAACATATGGTAGCACGAGCACTGCGAGTTTGGTTCTCTTGCTTAATTTGACTCCTTGCTAGTCAGTTAACCACCCTGGGCCTCAGTTTCTCAGCATTTAAAATGAAGGAGTTGGGGCGCGTGGGTGGCTAAGTGGGTTAAAGCCTCTGCTTTCGGCTTAGATCATGATCCCAGGGTCCTGGGATCGAGCCCCACATCGGGCTCTCTGCTCCGCGGAGAGCCTGCTTCCTCCTCTCTCTCCCTGCCTGCCTCTCTTGCCTGCTTGTGATCTCTATCTGTCAAATAAATAAATAAAATATTTAAAAAAAAAAAAAGAAATAAACTCTGAAATCTAGAAGTAAATGAACAAAAGAAAATGAGAAACACCATAAAATGTAGTCTGCCTTCATCAATACAATCTCAAGTTACCTTCTCCTATTCTCTTTCACTCTCTTTCTTAACTTCCCAAATTATTTCATTTTTTATTTTCCTTCTTTGTTCATACATCAGATGGGAGTGCCAATTGTCTCCTTGTTTCCAGCCTCATCTTCTCACATGTGAATAGAGTTTTTAGCTTGTCAAATGGCTGTCTAGGTAAAGCTGATATTTCTTTGTTCACCCTCTTTGCAGCTTAGTGTAGTCGTGTCACTAAATTCTGGCCAGTGGAATGAAAATAGAATGAGGTATGCAACTTTGGGGTCATACCCTTGAGGAAAAGAAGTATGCTCTCCCTTTCCACTTATCCCCTTCCCAATACCTGAAATGCAAGCGTGATGGCTGGAGCTACAGTAGCCATGTTGACCCACAATGTGGAAGCTCCATGTTAAGGTAGACCAAGAAGATAAAAGTAGCCTGGATCCCAAACCCCATGTTGCCACCAAACCCACCTTGGCTATTTCCACCCACATTGTTAATAAAGTGAGCTAGAGAAATGCCCAATTTATTTAAGCTGCTGTTACCTTTGTCTTTAAAATAACATCAGTATTTACATCCTTAATAATACAATGCATGACCATCTTTATGCTCATTTTTCCCAACCAAGAAAAGAAGGTGGGGGGCAGGGGAGGATGAAGATAGTTTTTGAAAAATCCCACACCTATAGACCAAAATTGTTGGCTAGTTACCTTGAGACAATACTTCTTTCATCTGTAACCTATCTCCAGAGAGAATGGTGTGAGCTCTAGGTGCAAGATATCTCATTCTCAAAGGATAATGTATTTACCACAAGGGAATTAATGCAAGCATAAGGTACTTTGTAAGAAGCAACCCATGGCCATCAATAGATGAATAGATAAGACATGGTACACACACACACACACACACACACACACACACAATGGATTTCTCAACCATAAAAAAGAATGAGGTCTTACCATTCACAACAACATGGATGGACAAAGAGGGTATTGTGCCAAGTGAAATAAGTCAAACAAACAAACAAAAAATGCCATATGATTTTACTTACGGATTGAACCTAAAAAACAAAATAGACAAACAAACAAAAAGCAGAAATAGACCCATAAATTTGGAGAACAAACTGATGGTTGACAGAGGGGAGGAGGGTTGGGGGATAGGCAAAATGGGTAAAGGGGAGTGGGAGGTACAGCCTTCCAGTTACAGCATGAACAAACCATGGGAATAAAAGGCATAGCATAGGAAATACAGTCAATGGTACTGTAATACTGTCGTATGGTGACAGACAGTAGCTACACTTGTGGTGAACATAGTGTAACACAGAGACTTGTTAAATCACTATATTATATATGTGAAACTACTGTAATATTGTGTGTCAACTATGCTTCAATAAAAAATACATTAAAATATTGATATCTTTTTTAAAAAAGACATTTTTGGGGGCACCTGGGTGGCTCAATTGGTTAAGCATCTGACTTCGGCTCAGGTCATGATCCCAATCGAGCCCCTCATCGGGCTCCCTACTCAGTGGGGAGTTTGCTTCTCCCTCCCCTCTGCCCCTCTCCCTTGATTTTGTGCTCTCTCTCTTTCTCTCAGATAAATAAATAAAATATTTTTAAAAATCATAATAAAAAATAAAATTTTTTTATTTTTATTTATTATATTTATATAAATATATTTATATATATTTATTTATTATATTTATATAAAAAAGACATTTTATAAAATTTTATAACATGTTCTATGTCTCAAAAACTTACAGATGCTTACTATCTTGTGATATTTCTGTTAAAAAATAAAGCTGACCTTTCAGTATCTAAATGAGAAAGGAAAAGTTGTAACTGAATGTCTACTGAGAATCATTTTGGTTTTAAGTAAAGGGTTAGGAGTCTGTCCCCATTTGGACTTTTGCAACCAGAGAAAAAAAATCCAGCAATAATAGCATTACCAATTATTATTTAATGTTACCTTGAGTAGATAGCAAAAAAGGGTTCTACTGAAAAGATTTTTGAATTATGTTTGTCTCTCACGGTTCTGAATCTTTCATTCACTTCCCCCCCAAAATAATGAAAGACTTACTTTAAGGCCTGGCAAAGCAAGGGAAATTATTGGCCAAGGATCCCCCTAAAACACTTAGGGTGAGTACTGAGATAGTGTGCATCTCATTAATTTAGCTGTTGAGAATTTTGATTGCTTACTAATATTTATGCAACTTCTCAAACTTATTAATGATAGTAACTTCATATTTTGTATTTGAAAGAAACAATAGACTCTTACATTCTTATATTTAACCTCCTGGGTTTTTTTATCCAGGAAAAATTTTGATGTGTATAACATGACATGACCTTACATTTTGCTGCATTTCACAGAGGAAATCTATGAATGTCAGAATTTCACCTTCAGAATTATGGATATCCACTCTCTTCAGCAGAAAGCTTGCCTGGTTCAAAGGACCTTGTTCATCAGAAATCTGGGGGGCTTCCCTCTATAGAGCCTAGAGTTTACAGTGCCTGAAAGACCAAGAGAAGAGACCACCTCCTTTCAAAATCCTTTTGTTAGTCCTTAATAATAGAGAAACGCAAGTGTTAGTTACTGGTTCCTTTTCTCTACAAATTATTCTCTTGCTAAAGGGACGGAGAAAATATTACTAGTAGATGTGCAGTTTGGAAGGAAGACTATCAATCAAGAGATCTGAGACGAGGGAGGCCCTTCTCAGTAGCTTCCTGGATCAGAAGCTCTGGTGCATTCATTGCCCTAGTCAAGAACCTAGCACAAGGTCAGGCGCACAGAAGGCACTCAACAAATATCTGTTGAATGAATAAATAGATGCTATGGATAATTCAGGGATGCATAAGAAATATTCCTGCCCTCAAAGAGTTTACCATAAGAAATATTCCTGCCCTTAAAGAGTTTATAGACACAATACATAAATAAAAAGAAACCAAGTTTCTAAGAAGCTAAGAATTGGTACTGCTTGTAAGTACTGCAGCTTTCCTGGAAGGTAGTTCTTTAAGGCTTAGACGAAAACAAATGAAAAGTGAGATGAAACTTCAGAGAAGGGTAGGTAGAAAGGAAGGAATTCCAAAGAGAAAGGTAGGCATGAATATGTAAGGTAGAGCCAAACACACTGGGCAGATATAATGGCAGAAGACGTTTGGGTTTGAGGGTGAGGTAAGAAAAAGAAGCAGGGGCTCTGTGTGGAAGGCCTGACCAGCCAGCTGGGAGTTTGAACTTTCCTCTGGGTCACAGGAAGCCATTGTGGTTTGCTCCCCTAGAGGAGAGAGCCGGGAGGCGGGAGGAAGGCCTCTTAGGAGGCAACTGCTCTTTGTACATATGTCCAGGCAAGAGTCTAATGTGGCAGGATCAAGAGAGAAAGGAATGACACTGGGAAACACAGTGAACCACCCCTTTAGGATCTGGGGGATAACCCTGCAACACTTTTTACTGGAGTCACAGGAAGTGAGTCTGACTGACGGGGGCCACTTTGACATAAGATGCACTAGCATAAATTCTAAAGTAGAAGAAATCTTCACTTATGAAACAGTTCTGTTAGCTTTGCCTAAAAACGTTTTTCAGAATATTCAAGTTCATTTATTTTTAAAAATACTGAAGAGAATACAGAAACAAGTAAAAATTACCCCAAATCCCACTCCCGCCCATCAAGAGTACTGTTATTATTTTGGTGAATACCTTTCCACACATTCTTGTATGCACAGATACATACAAAGTATGATAGAATTTTATTAATTTGTTCCATATGTGCTGTTCCAGAATCAATTTTCCTCACCCCCTAATACGTTGTAAATATTTGTCCATGTTGATAAACATTGACCTACATATCATAACGTCAGTCTGCCTATATCACAATATCCCATTAATGGATATTTAGATTCTCTCTGTCTAATACCATAAACAATCCTGTGATTAACCTTATTATGCATGTAATTTCCCATCTTATAGTTATCTCCAAAATACAAATCTAAGAGGTTCAATTGGTGAAGTCAAAAGTATATATATGGGGTGCCTGCGTGGCTCAGTCCTTAAGCGTCTGCCTTCAGCTCAGGTCATGATCCCAGAGTTTTGGAATTGAGTCCTGTATTGGGCTTTCTGCTTGGCTGGAAGCCTCCTTCTCCCTCTCCCACTCCCCCTGCTTGTGTTTCCTCCCTCGCTCTCTCTCTCGCTCTCTGTCAAATAAGTAAATAAATAAATAAAATCTTTTTTAAAAAAAGAAGTATATATAATTTTATGTTTTGATACTTACTTCCAAACTGCCCTCCAGAAAAGTACATCCCTTCATTTATTTACTCAAGAACTATTTCTTGAATATTGACTATGTACCAAACCCTATTCTATATGGTCCCTGAGCTCAGGGGCTGTACATTCTAATGTAGAATAACAGACAATAAACAAACCACTATCGTGTAACATAATGTCAAGTAGGGGTAACTGCTAGGAAAGCAAAATAAAACAGTAGTGGGCTGGAGAGTCAGAGTGCGCGGAGGGAACAACGCATTTTACACAAAGTGGTGAGGAAGCGAGGATAAGGAAGAGCCATGTGATCGGTCCTAGAAGATAACCGAGGGTAACAGTGGTACAGAGAGAAGGAACAGGAAGTGCAAAGACTCTGCCATGGGAACCTGCCCGGCGGCGTGCTTCAAGGCCAGAAAGGCAGTGACGCTGGAGAGTCTCGGGAAGAGTGGGTGCACAGGCAGCCAGATCAGACCTGAGAGCGCACACGAGGAGCAGTGTCTGTGAGGGGCTTCCGGCCATTTGCTGAGCTGTTTGGATTCATTATGATATTGGCCAAGGGGATCTGAGATTCCAGTCTGAGGGTATTAAAAGAGAAAGGAGAAAGATGGGACAAGATCTACTTTTGTGTTTTACCCCTTCTGGGTCTCCTATTCATTAGACACTGTTCAGTGGATGTCTGTTTTCCTCCCCACCTTTTCCCCCCATACACCCAGGGGCTGGTGAGGATGGGACACAGGTAATACTACCTGGGAGATAACTGAAGCTTCCCTTAAGTTCATTTTACAAGTCTTATTATGAGGTCTTACTATACCTCCTAACTTTAAGCAAATGTGCAAGCTCCTTCTGCCAGCTTAACTAAACTGAGAAATTCTCCGCTTCCCTGATTGGAGACCTCTATCACTTTTTTTTTTTTTTTTTTTTTTTTTTTTGCCTTAAGATTTATTTATTTATTTGAGAGAGAAAGAGTGTGGAGAGGGAAAGTCTTATGCAGACTCCCTGCTAAGCATGAAGCCCGATGTGGGGCTCGATCTTGTCACCCTGAGATCATGACCTGACCCGAAACCTAGAGTCAATAATGCTGAACTGACTGAGCCACCCAGGCACCTCGAGACCTCCGTCATCTTAATAAAAATTCAGGCAGCAACATGGGTTCATTATAGCTGATTTATAATAATTTTCCCCAAGCCACCTAACACAGAATCTTTAACAAAGAAGGTGGCATAAATATAAATATTTACTGGAACAAAAGAATGTATTGACAAATCTTCTCTAAAAACACCTATACTTTGTAGGTGCTCTTCTATTATTTTGATTAGCATTGATTTCAGAGGATACATTCTGACCCTCTTCTCCAATTCTGAACCTCTTTGACGACAGCTCCCTGAGTCCTGCCTTTGGGCATCTTCTTACATCTGTGGGCAAGGTCCAAGGAATTTAAATGTGATAAAAGAGAGCACTGACAGTATTTAGGGCAGAGGTTTGAGTAAAGCCAGAGCTTCACTCTGCCCCAATATACCTGCCTGAGATCATAATCTCTGCTCCAATGATACTTTAGACGTCACAGAAAAAAAATAAGAATAAATAAAACAGAAAGAAAGTTTAAAAAATTAACTTCAGGAGAAAAGGTTATTTGCTGACAATGGAAATTGCAATGTTAGTTAATTTACTGTTCTTCAAACAAAATTAATAATAATGTTTTCTTCGGGTTATAAAAGTAATTCATATGCATTGTAGAAAAATGCTTCAATAGTGAAAACCATAAGGAACACAAGAAAAATTACCTAATAATCCATTATCCAGGGACAGCCACTGTTGAAATTTTGTTAGATTTCCTTCCATTTTAAATGTAATTTTGGTTCTACTATATGCACATCGTCTTCCATCTTTCTTTTTTCCCTGAAAAGTTCTGACTTTTTCCCAATAACATGTTTCTTTTTTTTAAGATTTATTTATTTATTTGAGGTGGAGGGCAGAGGGAGAGAATGCAAGCAGAATGCCCACGGAGGGGGCAGCCTGACGCAGCTCCATCACACAACCCATCAGACCCAAAACCTGAGCTGAAATCGAGTCAGATCCCCAACTGACTAAGCCACCAGGCGTCCCCTAATAACATGTTTTTAATATTATTAATAAAAGATATGTAATGTTTTAACTATGCCTCTGTTATAACTTATATTATGTGCCTATTACGGACAATTGTTTTCAACCTGTGTTATAAACTCTCACAGTGTTGCAGTGAACACTCTTGTACGTGATCGTTGTCTCTTTTCAATGCCCTGAACCAGAGCCCAGAGTGTAACTGTTTGGCCAAAATATATGATATTTTAACGATCTTTTGTTAAGTATGTCAAAAGCACTTTCCAAAAAGGTCATATTAATTTACACTCCCTTCCTACTACTCTCAACCCTCCCTGTTACCCCATTATATGCTAAGAGACTAGCAAAGATAGACTGGGTTCAAATCCCAGCCCCACTCTCTTGGGAAATTTATTTAACCTCATGAAAGCTCAGTTTCCTCATCTGCAAAGTGGGGATAGTAACGGTATCCAGCTCATAGGATGTTATAAAGATTAAATGAAAAGATACCATTGAATTGCCCACTACGGTCCCTGGCACATAACACGTAGTCAGTAAGTACTATCAACTGGTATCAGTAACCAGTAAAATCACTCCTCCCGATTCACTCCCAGCCAGCGTAATATCTGGGTGCAAAATCCCCTAACACGGTCGGGAAAAGTACCAAGCTTCCCAGTTTAATAAAACTGTTTATAGCTGAAGTCATGCAATTGTATCCACACACGAAGCCTCAGTATTCTGAAAATAGCAGCCTCTGTAGTTACCACCTGGAAGCAAAGAGGATCTTCTGAAAGGTGTTTTCTGCCCTTTTTACATTATTTTCGTAATGGTATTTTTCTTGTTCTTTCAAGGGAAACATATTTACTTTAGGGGCAATGGCTACAGTTTGGAAACTGTTGTTGCACAAGCAGCTGCGTAATTCACCAACAGGCCTCACAGGTATGGACCTACTACATTTTGGCAGTAGCCTCTCAAAAGAAATCAATAGTTTTTGTTTTTTGGGTTTTTTTTTAATCTCCCTGAGCAACTTAACTAAGAATTTCATTCCAATGAATTTGGAAGGTCTGCTGGAACTTCAATGTGTGGAATTCAATGAGTTTCTTGTTCGGATGTCCCAGAATTTTTGGTTGAGGCGATCCCAAGATAAATGAAACCATTTGTAGACAGCCTTTTATCAGATGGAGGCCTTAAACCTGGGGCATGAAATCGGTTTAGCGCTATTGAAATCCAAAATAGATCACTTTCAATTGTTTTTTGAGAATATTCACATAATTTTTTTTATATAGATACTTTATTGAGTGTGAAAACATTAGTCTTCTGCTCTAGAGAGAAACAAAACTGTTCTGTTTGCTGTCTGAAAGGCTATTACTACCATTGGAATAAATACACAGAATGTGTTCTAGATTCTTTGAAGTCCCTTGACATCGGGTAAATTTGTGTCATTGTTTAGGAGAGAAACACTGGGATATTTCATATTGTAAAAACAACAGAGGAAATGAAATTGTAGGATATCAGTAATGGTCCCGGCTGCTGTTTTCACCTGGGCTTTCTTTGGAAATCTACTAAATAAAAAGCTTTGGTCTCCTGCCAAAAGGTAGCATTGGGGAACAGAAAACTGATTCAGCTCTTCCCTTTCAGAAGTACAAATATGCCCAGTGTTTTCCTGTCCCATTTTCCTTCTCACTCTGAGATCAGTGTTATCAGACCCTATAAATTTCCCATGCAGTGGGTCACCAAATAAACAGAGGTATATGATAACAAACAGTTGAGTTGAATGTCTTCCTGTCTAACTGTGTTGGCCAGAAGAGATGGTTCATTCCTCCTGTGAGAAGGATTAGGGGAAAATTCTAACTTCGAGTTGTCTAGAACCTGATCCACCCAGATTACTTCTAACTCCCCACTGCTACAAAGAATGACTTGCTGGACATTCTCCTATATGTCCCTGTGGGAGCCTGTGTAAGAATCTCCTGGGGATAGACACCCAAGGTAGAACACTGAGTCATCCGGTGTGCATGTGTTTAATCTGACCGAGCCACATGATTGGACATAGCTGCATCAGTCTACCGGCTTTATATAAAGCATTCTAGAATCCGACATTTCCCCCCAACACTTGTCAGTATCCAATGTTCTAATTTTTGCAAATCTAACAGGTATAAAGTGATCTCATTTTTTTTCCATTTGTGTTTTTCTGATTATAATATATCTGAGCATCTCAATATGCTGGTTAGCCTTCGGGGTTTCCTCTCTGTAAATCATCGGTTCATTAGCTTTGCCAATTTTTACTGGAGTTTCTGTCTTTTTCTTGTTGACTTGCAGGAGGTCCTGGTCTACTCTCCTACTGGACAGTGCAAAATGTCTTCTCCCCATCAGTCAGCGGTCTGTTAACTGTCCATGATTAACAGGAATTCATGATTACAGAAATTCTTCATTTTGTGGCACCTGGATGGCTCAGTCAGTTAAGTGTCTGCCTTCGGCTCAGGTCATGATCTCAGGGTCCTGGGATCCAGCCCCATATAGGACTCTCTGCTCAGTGGGGACCTGCTTCTCCCTCTCCCTCTGCCCTTCCCCCCCCCCCCCCCCCCCCCCCCCCCCCCCCCCCGCTCATGCGCGCACACACACACACACTCTCTCTCTCTCTCTCAGATAACTAAATAAAATCTTTTTAAAAAATTCTTAGTTTTTCTGTAACCAAACTTATCAGTATTTTGCCCTATGGCTTGGGGTTTTGATGTTTGTGAGAAGTCCTCCCCATTCTTGAGTGACAAAGATAGCCTCCTACATTTTCATCGAGCACTATAACCATTTTACTTTTTCCTATTTAGTCTTCCAAGCGGCTTTACCTCTGTATGCTGTTTTAGGTTGGAATCCAGTTTTATATTTCACCACATAGTGAACATTTTCTGCTAAACAATCCATGCTTTCCTCATTGACCTGGGTGCCATCTGAATCTTATACTAAATACTCATATGTACAAGTCTGTCTCTAATTTCTCTATTCCATCTCAAAGGTTTATTTGGCCATCCTTTTGCTAAACACTATGCTTATTACTATTGCTTCGAATGGCGTGTTTGTATCTGGGCTAATCCCCGTGTTTATGACTCCTCTAAAAGTTTAGCTTGGATATTCACAGAATTTTATTGTTACATATATATATATATATATATATATATATATATATATATATTAGAGTAGGTTTATTATTAAGTTCCTCAGAAAATTATTTGTGATTTGCATTGGGATTGCATTGAATATGTGAATTAATTAGAATAGACTTGAGCTCTTTATGTATTAAGATCTTCCTCCCAAGGGTATGGAATGTGTTTCCATTTAAATTAAATCACTCTATGTTCTTGATTAGATTTTTAAATTTTTTCCAAAGACTATTCTACACTTACACTAACTCATGTAATAATCACAACCACCATTTAAACTTTTATCACCATCATTTTCCAAATGAAGAAATTGAGCCCAGAGAAATAAGGGACTTGTCCAAGAACTTGTAACAAGTAAGTAAAGTAAGTAACAGAGCCTAGCTTCAAACAGTTTATAGTCCATACTCTTAACCACTGGACTGCCTCTCAATTTACAGGGAGTAACTTTATAGTTTGGCTGCTACTGTGAATGGTATCTTCTTTGTATTATCATTCATTCATTATCTGGTATATTATTTTTATTATATTTTCTAATTGATTGTTGCAGTTGTAGAGAAATGTAGTTCAGGGTTTTTTAAAAAATTTTGATTCCAGTATAGTTAACATACAGTGTTATATTAGCTTCGAGTGTACAATACAGTGATTCAACAATTCCATACATCACCCAGTAATCTCTCTTTTTATTTTAATTCCAGAAATGTAGTTGATTTTTAAAATTTGGTATTTGCATCCAGTGAAGTTGCTGATTTCTCTAATTAGTTCTATGGTCTCTTGTTTCTATTGCCCCCCCCCCCGCCTTTTTTTGGATATCTACTGTCAATAATGACCATTTTGTCTTTTCCTTTCCAATTTTTAAGTCTCTCTGTTCTTATTCTTGCCTTACAGCATTGGCCAAGACTTCCAATAAATGGTAGACTCTCTGTAGTAGTGATCACGGGCAAAGAATGTGTCTTTAAAAAAGCAGTGTTGTCCCAGAAGAAGGTTTTCATTTTATATTGGCTGTATTATACACAGCACATCAGAGAACTGTTTCACAGAGCATAGGTTAGAAATTGTGTTTGGTGGTCCAAAATCCATTCTAAAGCAGACAGGCCCTGTGCTTATCTATGCCATAGAAATTACTTTTCCATAGGGGAAAGTCCTTCCAGGGGAGACATAGTTCAGTTGTGATGAATCTGACTTCATTCTGACTTTGAGTATATTTAATTCCATCCTAGTGCCCTATAGCAACAACACAGCTCTGCACCTGTCACTTGCTTCACACAATCTGCCAGATGCAATTGTTTCAGACAACACATCGTCCCCATCCCCATGGGGGAATTCACAGACAGCACCGTTGGAAGGAGCCTTAGAGAGCAACCAGTGCTCTCATTTCATACACATCTCAAAGTCCCTATAGTGGGTGCCTCCTCACCCTTGAGCAGATGATCTGCCTTGGGGGCCTGATGCTAACAACTGAGAGAGCTCAAATCAGACCAGGGCCTATCATCGCTTTCTTCTAATTGGCTTCTTCACTCCATCTTCAATGGGCCCTGCTTAGTATTCAGGGCAGCGTCTCAAGGTTTACAGTGACTCATCCATCCTGACTTCAATAGTGACCTAGAGGAGAGAAAGAGGAAGCATCCACTCTTCTTGTAGCCTCAAGGCTTTTCCCTATTCAAGATGGGCTCATCTGCACAGAAGTGGGTACTGATGGCTCCATTATGCAGTCCTGGGGCCTGAGCACAGTCAGACCCATCCAAAGCTCTGAGTAGGTGACCAAACACACCCCTCCCTTTTACACATACCCAGGGTGACTAACACTTGTGGTCGAGATGAGTGAACTGAAAAGTCCCACAGGAACCTCACACCCAGTATATCCAAAATGGAACTTCTCACCGCCTCCTCCAAACTCGCTCCCCTCTTACATTAACCCCTGCCTAGACCCTGGAACAATCCCCATTGAGCCATCCTCAACACCTTCCTGCCCATCACACCTAAGGAGTTACCAAGTCTTGGCCCCTCAGCACCCTGAGAGTCTCTCTGGCCCACTCTGTCCTCCCCATTCTGACTGAGGCTTTGGCCATACCTCCCAGATGCTCCCTGTGCTCTACTCCAGACGCCTGGGATCCACCTTACACACTACTACTGAACGGAATCTTCCCATCATGCCTCCTCCTAAAACCTGAGCAGGATCTCCACCACCCTCAGAGCGGATGTTCCTTAGCATGGCATCTACTACCTTCATAGACAGCCCCATCACTCTCTCTGACTTCACTGATGGCAGGAGCCCCAGATCCCCACTTCCCACCACCCTCCCTGACTGTGCTTCTGACCCCTGTTCCCCCTACCTAGAACCTGCATCCCATTTACTGGGAACAGTCTACTGCCTCTTGAAGCATATTGGGGGACCCAGCTCCTGGGAGCCTTCATAGCCTCCTCACCCCCTTGTCCTGCTGAGGTGTCCTCTCTCTGGGCTTCTCCCAAGGCCCCGTGCATCCATCCCACTAAATAATAACCTTCCCTCCCTGTAGGAAACTGGACTCTCTGGAACAACAGTTTATTGCATCGCCAATCTGGTTTCATCCCTTTTCATATTTAAGATAGGACGGCGAATAAAATACATTGAGTCAGGTTTAGCGGGAGCGTCCCCCAAGGGACCTGCTCAACAGTGGGTGTCAAACGCTTAGCAGTGCCCAGCCGGCAGCCTGAGGACCATCTGAATGAACACATGGCGAGCGGACGACTGACGAAGGCCCTTTCAGGGCGGGGTGGGCGGTCGCGATCAGGGCACATCCCGGACACAGGTGGACAGCGAGCGGCACTACTCCGCGCTCCGTGGGGAGGGGGCGCTGCAGGGCGGCGGGGCGAGGGCGGGAGGGCGAGGGGTGGGCGGGCCTCTGAGGCCCGGACCGACGGCGGCCGGCGAGGGGTCGGGCTGGCCCGGGGTCCCTGCGCCCTGACTCTGCGCCAATTTCGCTTTCGCTTCGGGCCGGCTGGAGGCGGCGGGGCCGTCCCCAGAAGGCTGCGGCCGGGCACCGCGGAGTTAATCCGAAAGCGCCGCAAACCCCGCGGGCCCAGCTCCACGTGTCACCGAGAAGCTGATGTAGAGAGAGAAAGCAAGCAGGAGACCGGAGTCCCGGGAAAGTCCTGCCGCGCCTCGGGACAATTATAAAAATGTGACCCCCTGGGTCGGCCTCCCACCACCGCCCTCACCTGCTGCGTCCTCAGTCCGCGTCCAGCGCCCGCCCAGGGTCCACGCAGCGCCCGCTCAGCATGTGCCCACCGCGCGGTGAGTAACCGGCCCGCGGGGAGGCTAGGCTCGGCGCTCGGCTGGGGAGGGGGCGGCAGGCCGGGGAGACGAGGCAGCAGCCCGGGACCCGCTAAGCGGAGACTGGAAGGCAGTCCGCAGCCTCGTGCAGGGGTGACAGAGAGAAGGACTGCGTGCTTACCGCGCGCTAAATGGGACATTGTCTCCTTATCTGGAAACAGCCTTGTGGGCTATCATCAGGCCCACTTCACAGATTGGAAACTGAGGCCCCACGCGGTAACTTTCTTTCTCGGGGTCCCTCAGCTACAGCTGTAAGAGGGCAGATCCCAGCCAGCTTCAAAGTGAGGCTGTCACCCCACTGTTTCCAAAACACTTGGCCGAGTCTGGGCTAGTCACTTCACTACCTGGCCTCAGTTTCCCTACTGGTGAAATAGAGGGTGAGCTCTGAATTCAACCCCCTTGTCCGAGCTCATTAGGGGCCCCTCACAGGGAGTTGCCTTCTAGCCCTACAACAGAGCACTGCCTTCCAAGAACTTGATTCATTTCTCAGGTGTTGAAGGAAGATTGGAAATGCTGGAAGGGGGTTGATGAGGTTAAGATGTGGATGGGTGTGGATGACCAGAATGGATGGAAAGTAGCAGTAGGGCAAACCAAGCTGATGAGCTCAGCCTGCTCCTCTTCCTTTCCAGGCCTCTTCCTTGTGACCATCTTGGTCCTCCTAAACCACGTGAACGACCTCAGTTTGGCCAGGAGCCTCCCCACAGCCTCCCCAAGCCCAGGAATGTTCCAGTGCCTCAGCCACTCCCAAAACCTGCTGAGAGCTGTCAGCAACACGCTTCAGAAGGTGAGTTTTTCAATATCCTTGTTCCCACTTTGCAGCCTCTCTAGGGAAGGGGTTTCTCTGAACCCCTGGGGACGCTAATCAGGAGCCGTCAGGACGGGGAGAGGGAACTTTACAAAGGGCCCAACTATTAGCTAAAGAGTCTCAATGAAATTGTGTCTCCAGAGAAGGCAAGAGTGGTAATAAATTATAATGGCACTCATTGTGGCTATGTCTACATAGAGGAAAGTGGATATTTACAATGTTCCCTGTAGCCTGCCAACAGAGATGGAACTGTGTCAGGCCCACACTCTTTCTCTGACACACTTATCAATCCAGGAAAGCGTTATTAGGTGCAGCGCCTGTGCTCCAGGGGCTACAAAGATGAATTAGACTTGTCCCTCGCACCACTCACCAGCTTCCAGTGTGGTGACACAGTTCTTTGTCTGAGCAACATGTTTCTAGGGGCCTGTGACAGTGGGTGTGTCACAGGTTATCTAATATGATTTACAGGTTCATTCACTTGTTTAGGTTTCATACTTTAATGCAAAAACATCTTTTTTTTCCTTTTAAAAGTGCTTCTATACCTATACCTTCTGCTGGAACAGCCGAAGACTGATGTTTTAAAAGCTGTCTTTTGGCTCCCTGTTCTCTGGTAAATCTTTCCTGAATATTTTCTAGCTTGTTGTTTTATAACTATCTTAAAATACACTCAAGGCCACAAGGCCTTCTTAAAGAATTCTGTCCCCCTTCTAGGCTTTCACAATGCCAATTGCTCCTCACAGTTCAGTCAATCTTAATTAAAAAGGCAGCTTAGCAAGTGAAAACTGCAGAGAAAAGTGCTTGGACTCCTGAAGAAAGTTTCAATCTGGATAAAATTTAGGAGCTGCAATTTAAATAGATGCTTTATGTGAAAAAGCTAACCCTTGGACTCCCCAGTATAGCTCTAAAGGTCAAAAGATGGCAGGACTCAATTTGATAGTTTTTTATAGCATTCCTTTGTCAAATTTGCTAGAACAAATCAGCTGGCTTCTTACAGAAGAAAGAGGTGGCAGATGCATGCAGCTCACAGCCCACAGATTGGTGGAGTTTGACCCGTATGTTTTGTCTTTGATTTTGAGTTTGATGCCATTGAAAAAAAATGGACCTTTCATATAAGAATCCAAATCTCCGGCTTCTCTTGAAGAGTGAAGGGCCCATATTTCCGAATCTAACTCTTTACCACGTGCTCAGGATGGCGGCTGCCCGGGTGCGTGTGTGTGTGTGTACCTCCAGGAACAGTGTATAGCTCCAGGTTGCTGCTATAACTAAATACCTCAAAGTAAGGGGCTGCAAACGACCCCAATTTATTATCTTACAACCCTGGAGTTCGGAAATCTGAAATAAGCTAGAATCCAGATGGGAGCAGAGCTGTGTCCCTTTCTGGAGACTCTAGGGGAGAATCCATTTTCTTGCCTTTTCCCGCTTCTAGAGGCAGCCCACAGTCCCTGGTAAATGGCCCCCGTCCAGCCTCAAAGCCAGCAGTGGCCTGTTGAGCTGCCCACACGCTGCTTGACTCTGATGTTGACTCCCTGCCACCTACCATTTGTAGCAACCCAGCAATGACATTGAACCTACCCAGATAATCCAAGATAACCTCCCAATTTAAAGCAAGCTGATTAACAACCTTCATTTCATCAGCAATCGTAACTCCCCCTTGGCCGTGTAACCTCTTCTCAGGTTCCAGAGGTTAGGAAGTGGATGGAGGGTGGGGGAATGGGGCATTATTCTGCTTACCCCAGAGAGTTTACTACTTGTTTCCAAACATGCTCTGCATCTCAAGCCTCAATTATGGCTCCTGCACTTCCCATTGCCTGAAATTTCCTCTCCTCTGCCGGTAGGCCTTCTAATCCTCTTAATGCCAATGTCTTATCTCTGGAGAAGTCTTCATACCAGTCTCAGTACTTCTTACATGCTGACATGACTCCTTGCCATTTGGGCACTTTCCTGTCTCTGCAGTTGAACTTGGAATCTGGGAAGGGAGCGGGGGATGACAGTCCTCTTCTTCGTCATGTTCCTTAGTACAGTGAGTCCCCCCTTCTCCAAGGAGGATACTTTCCAAGACCCCCAGTGGACCTCTGGAACCACAGACAGTACCGAACCCTATATTGTGTTTTTTTCCTATACACACATATCTATGATAAAGTTTAATTTCTAAACTAGGCACAGTAAGAGATTGACAATAATAATTGATGACAAAATAGAGCAATTATAAGAATTTAAGTTAAGGGAATGTGGCTTCTACGTATTTTACTGTATCGTACTCACTCTTCTTCTTGTGATGATGTGAGATGATAAAATGCCTGTGTGATGACTTGAAGCGAAGTGAGCGGCACAGGCATTGTGACGTGCTGTTAGGCTAGGAGGATCACCTCCTTCCGGACCACGGTTACTGGCAGGTAAACCAAGGAAAGTGAAGCCACAGATAAGAGGGGGAGACCCCTTGGACACCTTAGGCTTGACGATGGAAAAACGATCTCAGTCTTCAATCAAATTTACTGACTTCTTAGATAAATTTCATAAATCTATTCAACAGTGCTTTCCAGCATGCTTCTAAGACGACATCCGTGTGCGTGGTTGCATGTATGTGTGTGAACCACTTGTCTTTAGGTTACATGTTTGTTATATCCATCAAATTGGGACCTTAACAGTTCTGCCTTTAGACATTCTGCTTGAAAAGGATATTCATAAAACCCAGGTGCTTTGGCAAAAGGAAAAAAACCTGTTTTCACCAGAAGCAAGTGTCACAGCATGGTGTAGACGCTGATTAGCATAGCCTGTTGAAATGAGTTATAGTGTTTACATAATGGAAGAACGGATCAATTCATCCTAGGCCAAGGGAGAGAAGGGAGGGAGAGAGAATGTAAATAACCTGTTTCCTTTTGTCTTAGGAAGATCCCAAATTTCCTACCGGTCAAAGAGATGGATGCCAGAAGCAGCTGTGGTGTCAGCCTCCTACAAGGCCAGGTGCCTTATTAATATTATAAACTGGGTTACTCTTTATGTTTCTTACAGGCCCGTCAAACCCTAGAACTTTACTCCTGCACTTCCGAAGAGATTGATCATGAAGATATCACAAAGGATAAAACCAGCACCGTGGAGGCCTGCTTACCATTGGAATTAACCATGGTATAGATGATTTTCTTCCCCAAGCAAGTAACACAGTTAACAGCTAGGCATCAGACCTCATCTTTTTCCAAAAATGTGCATGTTTCTGGTCTCCATCACCAGGAGACTTTAATAGGTCCTGCTTCAGAAGTTAAATTTGAAAAAATACGTATATACATACAACAAATACGTGTTTTACAACAATGTGAATATACTTAATACTATTGAACTGTAGTATGCTTGAGGAGTTAAGATAGTAAATTCTATGTTATGTGTTTTTTACTACAATAAAAAAGAGATGTTTGAGAAAAGCCAATGTTTCTCAAAACATTGAGAAAATGTATATTAAGAATTAATATCTTTGATGTGATTTTTTTTTTTCTAGAATGAGAGTTGCCTGGCTTCCAGAGAGATCTCTTTGATAACTGTAAGTCAGCAAATTAAAGGTTTCAGCCCCTATGATGAATTCATGTCATTGATGTCTCGTTATTTTTTCTTCTAGAATGGGAGTTGCCTGGCCTCCAGAAAGGCCTCCTTTATGACGGTAAGACACAAATACTGTCTTTCCTCAGATACAATGCGAGGGAAACATACATTTCCAGCCATCTCAGTGGCTCCTTCCCCATTTTGTCCTATCACTTAGACCCTGTGCCTTAGCAGTATCTATGAGGACTTAAAGATGTACCAGGTGGAGTTCAAGGCCATGAACGCAAAGCTTTTAATGGATCCTAAGAGGCAGATCTTTCTGGATCAAAGTATGCTGACGGCTATTGATGAGCTGTTGCAGGTAAGACCTTTATACTACCAGGAAGAGCACCTTCTTCACGCTGAGATGGCTAGTCAGAGTCCGTGACGATGGGGAGAGGCCGGAAATCCCCCTCCTATGTCTGCTGCAGAGCCTTTTGACAAAGGGTACTCGGGAGTAGGCCACGGGGAAGACAAGCGGACTCCCGCTTGTTGATCGTGTGGTACACACCGGGCTCCCTGCAGATGTTTTCACAGATTCTCTCTTCCCATCCCTGCAACCACCATGTGGGGTGTGTTCAAAGGAGGAGAGCCACGCTCAGAGTTAGCTGCTTGTCTAGGTGGCTTGTAAGTGGCAGAGCCAGGATTGAAACCCACATCGGAGGGGTGTCACTACTCTTACCTCCTCGCTCACTCTGAATGCTCCAGGGTGTGCCCTGAGGGGCCATTAGACGTATCTGCAAATATGGTGGGAGAAAACAAGTGGGGCCTGATGCCTAGGTGTGACCCATTCTGAACTAAAATGTGTATGACATAAAACAATGACCCATCACCTGGGATATCCACAACGTCACTCACAAACAAGAACTGGCTTTGTAATTTTCTGAATCACCCCAGCACGGATGCTAATACAAAACAGAAATAGTCACATAAGAAAGAGCAGGGTGAATACCTTGGTGGCCAAGGCATGGCATAAAAAGAAGCATGAGTTCTCTTTTTGTGCTGAATTATTGCTGGAAATGCAGCAGTGAGCTGCCTGCAAGTATCAAAGAATGTTAGCGTCTAGAGAGTTATTTCATTTTCGCGTCCAAGATTCGGGTGATTTGAGCATTGGAATCCATTCTGCCAGGAATCAGCCAACCGTGCCCAAACCATTCACTCCCTCTGGGACTCGGGATTTTCCTTTGTAAAATGGCGTGACTTCACCCACCCTACCTTTCTCTTGGGCTTTTTGCAAGAACAAGTGGACATATTGATCCCTGTGCGAATAGAAGATCTTGTGTTATGTTATCAAATGAAAGGGTAACACTGAGAGCTCCGCTGCCAGGTTTATGTATCTGGCACAAACGAGTGCCTGTAGTAGACAGGTCCGTTACTCTGGGAGTTCCGATCAATAGTGATCCGTCACCTCTCTGTTCTAAAAAGGACTTAGCTTCTTAGTATAACATATAAAAATTAATTAGTGTGTAAACCTGGCGATTCACAGACATGTACCCCTGGGGATAAAAATATGTTTATAAAAAATAAAAATTAAAATAAATAAATAAATAAACAAACATCCAAAAGATAAAAAAAAAAAAAAGAAAAGAAAATTAAGCCACAACTGGACCTTTTGATTTTTAAGACATGTAAATTGTGATATATAATACATATACCCTAATACTAGAAAATAAAATATATCTGTGACAAAGAACTTACATTCTTTTGCAGAAATATTTTCAAACACACACACAAAAAATTAATTAGATATTGCAGCAGATGTCATCTGAACAGAATTGTTCCTTTCGAAAATGCAACTCCCACTGACGATTTTCTAAATAGCTTTAAGGGTCTTTTCAGAACTCACTGAAGATACATGTGCTTGGATAATGAGTATTTCTTCTCTCAGGTTCTGCCTGGCCATCTGGCTGGGAGTAGATCTGGGTCGGGTTTAGGAGTTGTAATGAGGAAGTGGGTTGCAGACTCTGAGACATGTATTGGCTTCACCCATTTGTACGGATGAATGTTTTAATTTGGGAATACCATGTATGTCATCCTTAATATTTATCCTTATAGGCCCTGAATTTGAACAGTGTGACTGTGCCACAGACATCTTCCCTTGAAGAACCGGATTTTTATAAAACGAAAATCAAGCTCTGCATCCTTCTTCATGCTTTCAGAATTCGTGCCGTGACTATCGATAGAATGATGAGCTATCTGAACTCTTCCTAAGAAGCTGAGGTCCCTCCAGACCTTAAGGTCATTCTTAAAATAATGTGAATCAAAAATATTTTTCACAGGATGTGGGTTAAGAACCAGGGAGGGGGGTGCCTTGACCTGGTCCTGCTTAAGCTAGTACGATAATTCTCATGCTTGTTTACATTAGTTGCCCCCCAAAATCTGAACAATGTGACTGTTCCATCCACAGGCTGCCCTTGATCAAGTAGACTTCACATTTTCTACGGATAAGTTGTTTTTAAGTTTTCATGAGCAAATTGCTAAAGAGGGAAACGTCCTCACTCAACATGTTCTTTTCCCTTTACTAGAAGGGCAAGAATTGATAAGCTATTTCTGTACCAGAGTGTTTGTAGAAACAAACACTCAAGCCTAATTTATTTTAAAATACTTATTTATATGATTTTGTGTTCACGAAGGCATGTGAATTAACTTATATTTATTTATGTCATATTTATTAAAGTATTTATTATCAAATGGATTTGAGAAATACCTTATGTTCTAAAAATAAAATGACCGAAAAAATAAGTCTCATATTTTTTCTAATATGATTGGAATACTTTAAGCATTAAAATACACATTGTGGGAAAACTGAAAACTCCAATGTGAACAAAATTTCCTTGGAAAGAATGCCACGATATTCTTACCCAAATCTTACTTCCTCTAATCTCTTATTGTAAAAGGAGACTTGGAAGACTAGATATGCTTTAATACTAAGGCCATCAAGTGAGTTATGGTTTTTGAGAGTATGTTTTGTTCAACACCTACATCTAAAAGTAAAACACATAAAAATGTTTTTTCCCCATTAACCGCAGCCCCATAACATACTGTGTGCATTAGACAAATACATAATAGCCTTCAACTGGGAAAAGCATCATTTAGAGGCCTTCTAGTTAAATTATTCTAATTTTTGTGACCCTTTGGGCCCTCAGGAGGAAGCTGTTTCCCAATTACAATGAGAAAAATTCTCCATTTGCTTCAAATGATCTAGGACTTCTGCCTGAACCACATGGATAATTGCCACTCTTTGACTTAAAAGATGTGCTTCTAATGACCTAATATTAAATTCTGTCTTTTTAATTATCTAAACCATGTGACTTTTAAAAGATTCACCTGGCAAAATACCACATAATTTAGTGCTCTGATAATCATCTTCTTCCTTCATCTGAAAAGGCCATAAGAAAGGAGTTATTGAGGGGGTCCTGCCCCCTACCTCATGTGACTCTTCCTCACCACAGTCCAGCTCATATCCCTGAGGACTGAGAGGGGATGTGTACAGCTACCCCAGGCCTCCTCATCTGTGTGGCAGAATGACTCGTTTGTTCAAATTCTCACCCCACTGGATACACAGATAGAAGTCATCAGAAACTAGATCCCAACACATACTCCCCTTTTCTTGAGGGATTCCTCAAACTTCAATGACCTGCGAGCGATTCACAGACAGGAGTTTCTTGCCTTAAGTGTTGAGTTTGGGTTTCAGTGGCTTTGATAATGGAAAGAAGAGCTCAATGGCATGATGGGCCTGGGGCCATAGAGTTGCTGCCATCCTTCACTAGGAATGATGACTGGCCTGCTGTCTGTGCCTAGAAACAAGGAGAGGCAAGCAGATCATCTGTCTATGGACAGGGCTTGTACAGAGGAACACAGGTGTTACTTTGGTTCTAGAAATTACCATGACCTATGCTTCGGACGCATGACTGGCCCAAGAAACCTCTTCTATTCTTTATTACGTGGTTAGTTCTTCTCTTTTTCCTTTTAATCCTGGGCCTACAGTCTACAAGTTGTATAACATGACCAAGTTGTTTTAACCTCTCCTTGTTTCTTCTTCTAAGAAGGGAAGACGATGCTAGAAACTTCCTCAGAGGGTCAGAGCGAGGGTTATGTGGAATAGCTCATGTCGAGCACTAGCACTGTTCCTGACATGTAGTACATACACCATAAGTGTGAGCAATTTTAAAAAATTATTAGTAGTATTTGGGCTTGGTGACTGGGCCAAATTGGTAAAACCCTCCTTCGCTACTATTTTCTTACCTGCGAAATTCGGAAAACTATAGGCCCTACTTCAGTGCTGTTGTGATGATTCAGACACAGTATGGGGCTGGCATTGAGTCAATGCTCACCATCAATTTTTTAAAAGTGTTAAGATTGTTTAGATTCCACAAGGCGCTGTCCCTGCCCAGCACTCAGCACGTCAGGTGCTCCCTAGGGGTCTGGTGCAAGTCCCTGCTTTCCCAGAATAAAGGATAGCAAGCAAAGGAACATGGTAGGATTGAGATACCTTCCCCCTAAAAATATTCCCCAGTCTTTGCTTGTTAGAGATTCACTTGATTAACAAATTATTTTGAAAAGGAAAGAAACAGTGAAAGTGTTTCTCCACCTAAAAATGACTTAATCAGAGAATTAAGATGAAAATTCACAGCTGACAGCTGTCCCCCAGAGGGTGCAGAGCTTTAGGATAAAGGAAACAGTTCTGAATAATGGTCTGGCCAGACATCCAAAGGCAGGGATTGGATAACTCAAGAGATGCAAAAGCACCTGAGACAACCCAATGAGGAAAGAAAACATGGGGACAGAAAGAGAAGAAAAACCAGCTTTGTCTGGGGCCAGCACAGACAGAAACTAGTGAGTCCCCTTGGCGGTATCACCCTGAACCTTTCAGGTGCCGTCCTTGTTTGAAGACCAAACACTTGGTTCTAACAGCAGGATCTGGCTTCCTAGTTTAGGGCAGAGTGCTTTACAGTATTGCCACGGACTGAAGGTTTGTGCCCCTTAAAATGCCTATGTTGAAGCCCTGACCCCCAAAGCGATGGTACTTAGAAGTGAGGCATTGGGAGGTAAGTTAGGTCATAAGCGTGTTCTGACTATAGGTCAAAAATTTCCATTGTATTTATGTATTTTTTAATATGATATTAAAAATAGGAATGTGAGAAGCACCTGGCTGGCTCAGTCATAGAGCACATGAGTCTATGATCAGTCATAGAGCACATGAGTCTTGATCTCAGGATCGTGAGTTCAAGCCCCGTGTTGAACATAATGCTTACTTAAAAATATATATATATGAAGGGGCACCTGGGTGGGTCAATCTGTTACGTGTCTGATTCTTAATTCTGGCTCAGGTTATGCTCTCAGGCTCATAGGATGGAACCCCACACTGGGCTCTCTATGTTCAGTGTGGAGTCTGCTTGGGATTCTCTCTCCCTCTGCCCCTTCCCTCGCTTGCTCTCTCTAAAATAATAAATAAAATCGCTTTAAAAATATAAATGTGATTATGACATCAATTTAACATCAGAGAATATGTATATGTGACCTTTTTTAGAAGCAACATTAACTAATGCTTACTGGGCGCTAACTAAATGCTAGGCGTGTTTCTAAGTGTTTACCACAAATGCATATAATCCTCTCAATAGTCATACGAGGAGAAACCTTCCCCTTTTTATAGATGAGGAAACTCAGGTAGGAAAACCATGGACGCTTGCATGACGAGGAAGTGCCGCCCCGTGATTCGACCCTGGGGCGGTGTGGCTCGGGCCTGTGCAGCCACAGCAGCCTTCCTTTCACCTTTAGTAGCAAGGGCCCAGTAAGTCAAGGGACATTTTCGTCATCACCATACAAACACCACCATGGTTATCTATACGTGTCTCCCCTCGAGACACTAGGAAAACCTCAAGTACAGGAAATGCCATGTTACCCGCGTCTGTGTATTCTCAGGCCCTGGCACTGAGAAGTGGTAGAAAGCGAGAGAATGGCAAATCTTCATGGGCTCCATATGTTTCTCATTTCTTTTTCTAATCTGGGAATAAAGAAGAAAGTCTTTAGTCTTTAAAAAATCAAAGTATTCCCAATTACCAAAAAAAAAGTTTAAAATTGTAAAAAAATGCACATGTGTGCTTACTTCAAAACAATATTTGCGTGCTTATACTGGGAAAAATCCAAAATCCATAAGCCTGTAGATATATATAACCCACATGTCTACAGCTTGGCATTATGTAGTCACTGTCCTTCAGAAGCCAACCCCTCACACTGGTGAACCAAAGTGTCGTCTACTTCCCCTTGCACCGCTCTCTCTTGACAGTAGTTCCAAGAGGCCCAGGCGATCACCTCACCGGCCAGTTCCCACACTGCCCCTGACAGGAGTGGTTCAGAGATCCAGCCGAGCTCCTCAACAACCCCCAATAGCCCCCAGTAGTTCCCTACCAGAGAAGCTCCTCTTCTGACCACTTTACCCTTGCAGGTTCCAGACAAGATTTCACAAAATTTCCTTTACAGCTAAGGAAAAGTAAAAAACTCACTGAACTAGTCCAAGTTTCTCCAGCAGTTGAGTTTTTGTATGTAATAAAACCATTTTTTTGGACTTCCCAACTTGCTTGAAAATAAAGCAACACTGTGAATGCATACAGCATACCCCCTTCTAAAAATGAAACTCAAGGGGCGCCTGGGTGACGCAGCCTGTTAAGTGTCTGTCGGCCTTCAGCTTGGGTCGTGGCCCTAGGGTCCTGTCTACGGGAAGCCTGCTTCTTCCTCTCCTTCTCCCCCTGCTTATATTCCCTCTCTCACGGTCTCTCTCATTTGAATAAATGGATGGAATCCTTAAAGAAATAAATAATAAAAATAAATAAATAAAAATGAAACTCAAGGCAGAGTTTACAGCAAACAGCACGAATGGACTTCCACAGAATAAAGATGGCTGACTAACTCACCAGGAATCCACATCATAAGAGAAACACACTGGATCTAAATTCCACTAGTGGGCTTCAGGGCAGAGCTGCACGTCCTCATTAAGAAGCAGGAAAAACCTCAGAACTCCATGCTCAGAATTCAACCCAGGACCTCAGCTCCAGAGCCGTTACCAGAAATACTCAAACCACAGGCTATGGGCTAGAAAAGATAAACTCCCAGCAGTTACCCAGTTGGGATCACACCCTTCAGCAGGCCGCGTGCTGCTTTAGCCCCAAGAACTTCCAGCAACAGGCAATGGGCAAGGCCAACAGCTGAAAACCACCATCCTCATGAGAACCCCTTGAAAAATCAGCAAATGGCCTCTGCAGAAAATGAGAGTGAAAATGTGCTTCTACGTGTCAAAGAACAGGAGGAGAATTTTCCCCTAAAGCAATTCAATAAAATTACAAAATGCATCCCAAATGTGCAGAAAAGTCCCGTTAGGGAGATGTACAGGTGAGGAACTAATATGAACCCACCTGGTTTTAAGTAAAAGCAAAGCTTCCAATAACGAGGGGGCAGGAGTGTCACTGTCATTCCTGGAGTGAGGACAGTTAGGGGGACAAGGGGACGGGCAGGTTCTTCTGCATTTCTGCAAACTCCCAGGTGAACCAGCTTACCATGGTTTATGCTGGGCCCCAGTCCAAGAACTGGAGAGCCGGCGACAAAACCAGCTAATGCCCAAACATCCAAGATAATAGCAATTGAGAAATATGATGCTTTGTAAGTAAATAATAATCAAAGGAGACACATTAGTACTGTACAAATTTATTTTTCTTCCTTTCATCCATAGTATGAAAAAGGTTGAAAATTGTTGGGAAACCAGATACATACAAAGCACCTCTGAAATTATGCTTTTCTTTGGAAAACAACTTATAAAAATAATAAACATTTAAAAATTCAAGTTCTTTAATAAAGTATTTATACTCCTGAATGTTAAAATTCCTTGTGTTTCCTAAAATACAGGACAATTAAAAAAAAAAACTCATAAAGCGACACTGATTTAATTCCACAGGATCCCTGACAATTAAAAATATGTTCTCCCCTATAAAGTGAATCTGTTCTTCACAGGCAAAACAATAGTTAAAGTGTATTTCTCTGATTAATTCATTGAGATTTATTTTATTCTCCAGCTAATGCTTACAGTAGACTAATGGTAATTTATAGTTTCTTCAAATAAGTTAACAAAACATATCCAAAATGTTAATCAACCACATGCATGATTCTGGGAGAGTGACAATGGCTATACAGACCCCAAAAAACCATTTCACCAATTAACAAGAGCCAATGTGGCTCATTATTCCCTGGGGGCAAATCTTCTTCAAGAAGACATGACAGTTTTCCCTCGGTCCTTCTATAGCGGTTTCTGAGTGGCATTTTTCCCCCCAGAAAGTAAATGATCCCAGGGTGAAAGTCAAGAAATGTAGTGCTTGGCCTTGTGATTTTGGAAGGTTGATGAAACTTCCAGGGTCTCTCTAACCATCCATCCGTCTTCGCAGCCTGAGATAAGATCGCCTCTGAGCAAGCACCCCCATGTGTGATGGGGCCAGGATTACATTTCTTCTCATCACTCCAGGTCCAGGTAACATGATTGGTTTACCGATTTAACAGACCACTAGCCAGACAGGTTGGTAAAGTGAGCTATGGAAATCATCCCACGTAAGATACATTGTACCTGGGGGGCGAAAGGCCTGTCACAGTGGGGGCTAAAAGAACAGGAAATCTCTCTTCATTATTAATGTCATGATGAAAAAAAAAGCTCAACTAAATTGGTATGAGTTTAAGCACACTACCACTTAATTGCTAAAAAGGTTTCAGGTACTTGATATGACTTTCATAGTTCGCTGACTCTGAAAGGAAAATTACCACGTTTCTCACCTGAGTGGAGCCATTTTAAGCACCTTTGTAAGGACGGATGTTGGTTGGGGAAGCAGGGCAGGATGGTGTGAGCAGGAGGTGCAAAAAAAAAGAGGAATAAATAAATGAATCTCGATGTTATAGAGGTTTTTTCTTCCTTAAGTTGTCTAAATATTTTACATTTTCTGTGCCCCTGAATAATGCGAGCTGCAGAGTTTCCGCCTGTGTGAAAGGAGCTGCCTTCAGACTGTGCAGTTCAAGGTCTCATCAAGTCCATACCCAATTACCAGTTGAAGTGGTCTTTTGCAGATAAAAGTTCCTGAGGCTTCCTTTTTCAGCTCATCTTCCAAACTTCACCTTTCCTGTAAGAAACCTAAAACAGAGAGAATCAAACACATTCAGGGATTCACTATTGGGGGGTGGGGGGAAGGGAGCATGCTTTTATAGAAAATCACTTGGCATTCCAAAAACGATCTTCTGCAATAGCTGCATTTTCCTGAGCTGAAGATAAGCCATTGCAAATTCAAGACTGGTTACAAGATACTAAAACATCCTGATAAAAAATGCTAAACTCCACCAACTAATTGGATATTCTGGCCACACACAAAGGCACAAAATATTGGTAAATTTTTTTTGGTAGATTTTTTTTTTCTGCTTGTTTGTTTTTAACTCAGAAGAGTTTTGTTGTCCTATGTAATGAGGGAATTGGGCTGATCAGCCAGCTTTTATGATCTCTTTCAGTGCTAAAAAAATTTTCACAAACCCCTTTATGGTTCTAATATATCAGTAAGTCAGGTGTCTAGTGAGATCAGGAACAGAGACAAAAAACAGAATAACAACCCATTATAAAGAGCCTGTGAGAGAGACTTTTCAAGGCTTATTACTTTGATGGAAGAGGCTGTGATTATTTGGTTATGACAACACAGAGGCCATTGTCGGCAACAGGCAGAAACATCTATATGCAAATAAGCAGATTTCCACATATGGGCCTCAGTAATTTACAAAATTTCAACATATCCAGGAATATGAATGAAAAAATTGGCACCAAAACTTGATATTCTATCTGCTTGCGGCTGCTGCATCCAAAATCTACAGAAGAAATATGCTCATGGTATCTCAAAGCATCCTGACAGATCACAGGATGACTTTACCATTCACATAAACTTGTGGGGCATTTACACATTCTTCACATCCTTTTTGGAATAAAAAGTCCAAACAATTCCAACAAAGCCTTCTCTGACTTACTGAGGCTGTGGAGAAGTAACACTGCATTCCTCAGCTACGGTAACAATAGGTAACAAAGGTTTGAGCCGGTTTGACCAACACGCCAAATCAAGCCACACACACAAAAAGAAGTGATTAAAGACAAAGGAAGGAACTGTGTCGTTTTCTGGATTAAGTCTAGAAAGTTTAGCCTTACTCTGGACTCTCGGCTTTTCCTCTTTTCTCTGCCACTGGAGGTTCACTGGTGCCACCCAGTGGCCTTGCCCAGCACTGCGTCTGCACCACAAGGCCTAAGAGGCTGAATGTCTCCAGTACCCTAAGGAAACATCCTTATCCCACCCACGCCCCACCAACGGCGCCGCCGCCTTAGCCAGACTTATTACCTGCCTGGAGCTCTCCATGCATTATCTTTTTTCATTCTCACAATAAACCCAGGACATAGAGCTTTTTGCATCCATTTGCCAGAGGGAAACAGGCTTAAAGTTAGGTTGACAATTTGCTAGTCCCAAGCCAGCCAGCACTTGAGATGGGATTCGAACCATTCCACGGAGCCCACCCACACATCATCTTTACTTAGATCTCCGCTCATGGCAGTACACAGGCATACTCGACCTTTACACATTTCTCTGAACCCAAGCTCACAAATAAACAAGAAACACATTCTATGGTAGGAACTTGCTATTTGCAAAGACAGCTTGATTCTAAGTAAACAACTAAGATAATTTTCCACTCACCTTTCAGCACATCTTGGACTTCGACAGAAACGTTCTCCAGGCACTTGGATAAATTCTCGGCTGTGGCCTTACCCTGCTCCTTTTCTTGCCACTTCTTCAGCATCCTGAAGTTACACATGGTAACATCTTCTTCCTTCTCCCGGATTATCATCAATATCACTAATTTCCAACGCCAGGTTGGCAATGGCAATTTTTATCCACTCCCTCCCCAGCCTCGCAGCAAGAGTGATCAACTGTGCGTCTGTTAACAGGGTTCTGGTCTTTGCTCCATCTAAAAGCAAACAAGGAAGTCCACCGTTCCTCTCAACACATCAGTCATTTATAGCAATTAATAAGAAAAGGTATTCTCCTTCTATAAAAAAGGACGCAATGATTTGTAACATTAGCCGCCTTTAAAATATATTTAAGTGTCCAAAACTCCTTGTTTTCCAAACAATAATAAGGACCAAAGGGAATTATTTTGTGCAATAACTTGCATAATAATGTGCAATAATAATTAAATCAGGGTATAATGTTCACAATGGTAATCCAGTTACTCAGAGAAAGAGACTGTTTACAAAGCAGTACAAGGTGGGTTGGAATAAAAAAAAAAATCAGACACCAAAAATCATTTCTACAGCTCCAAAATAAAAATATACACTTATACCCTTGCCCAGCTCTGTGTCTTTATCTGAATGTTAGTGCCTCACATAGATGCTACCCGAAGGGCCAGTAAAGCAGGCAGCAAGACATCTGAATTGCAATCTCCATTATGCCATTTCCTGGCATTTGGGGGAAAAGCACACCCCACAGAAGAGTCATGAGATGGTAGCTGTTGATCTCTAAGAAACAGCATCATAAGCTTGGAGGGACACGTTTGCCACTGTTAAACCACAGGCCTCATGAAAATTATGAGCCTTATCACTAAGCTAGATTTTCTCTTTTCATGTGTTTTAGTTGGTTGTGCAATAATGCAGCAAAGTTCACTGGTCGCCTAGAAGGATCGTAAAGGCATTACAAATACTAGAGGTGAAATTAGAGGGGAACAAGAGGTAGCGTACTTTCTGCCCTTCCTGTAGAACCACAATACCTCGGCTCATCTGCGGCTGACAATTTACTAATAGGAATGTAAACTGCACTGAGACCTTTCCCCACTTCACAGATCCTTAACCTTCTAGATTGAAGATGGGGGCTAAGCCACAGCCTGCGCCCTCTAGTGGCTTTTGGAGACGTGCTTCATCACTCCTAGCTCTCCCAACTGCTGCTGCAATGAAAGCTGCACAGGGAATTCAGGAGAAATGCAAGTTCTCAGGACCATCCCCAAATCTGTTTCTGATTCTGAACCTAAACTTTAACAAGATCTCCAGGTGATTCTATTGAGACTGAGTGCTGACTATATTTAAAAAGCATCAATCATGCTGACAGCGTGAGTAAGACCACCAGGATGGGGGTGACTCCGTATCTCAAAGAACATTGTGTAAGTTCCTAAACCAAAGCAAATCCTTACCAAGTTATTTTGATACCACACTGTCAACTCCAAAAAGGCTGGAAATCCTTACTCCTTCCAGGTACCATTTAATCATTTTAATTCTATTTCTACCTACTTGCTATTGGAGATAATTTTAAATAGCCAAAAGTTAAATGCATATAACAAGAAAAACTTTTCCAATGTATCAGTTTAATATAAAATGGGTCCCAGCCATAAGATGAATACGGTCTGAGGATCTAATGGATAACATGGTGACTAGAATTAATTCTGTACTATATACTTGTAATTTACGGAGAGTAGATCTTATGTATTATTGCCACCAAAAAAAAAAAAAAGTGAGGTGATGGATGTACTAATTAACTTGACTGGTAAATATTTTACAATGTATATGTATATCAAATCATCACATTGTATGCTTTAAGTATAAACAATTTTATTTGTCAATCATATCTCAATAAAACTAGGAAAAAAATTCCAATTTTGTTAGGTTTTTAAAATAATTCTAGAGCCTCACTTATTTTTATGTTTACTTAACAAAACAACAATAAACATTTCTATAGTGATACATAGTAAAAATTATCCACATATCATCCTCACAGTCTCCTGTTCTAGAAAGTAGAGAGTATCTTGCTTTACTTGACAGAGAGTTTAACTGCTTTCAGAGATTCATACCTTACAGTAAAAGAAAGGTATTTTGGTGAAGCAGTTAATTTAGGGAGTTACTGGAGGACCCTGAAGCCTTGAGACCTTGAGCGTCACATAATTTGAGTCTGTTTTTAAACTTAAGTTTGTAAATTCTGGCTGGACTTGAATTTTGAGCTACATACTCCATCTTCTGGATCCTTGGAGTACTGTTGTTAAACATTTTAAATCTCTATCGTATTTTCACAACTATCAAGCCTTGGCCTCTGCCACTTAATTGTAAGAAATTGAGACTTGCCTCTAATAATTGAGCTGGAGGCTCTTTACCCTAGGTAGAGCTAATAAGCATGAGGCCAAGGAACGTACACATGGCCATTCAGTGTTTCATTCATTCAGTCGACGTTCATTATCTTCTACATAAAAGGCTCCATGCTCATCGCTACAGGAAAAGTAAAGTTGGGACAGTTTGTGGCCTGTACCCTTACAGACTGTAATGGAGCTCCCCCTGGTGCCCCATTCTATTTAGACTGAGTGAAGGGGTGGAGTGGGGACTCAAACTGGAAAAAGGGTGGGGCAGACCAAGCAGGACCCTTCCCCAGGCCTCAGGAGCTGGGACACAGAGAAGATATCTGGGAGGGCAGGCACAACTGGGATGTGGCCCCAGAAGACTGACCCAACAACAGGGGCTTGGATGAGTATCAATGGGGAAAACCAGGGAAAATAATTCACAACCAGTGATGACTTTTTTACACACCTGAAGTTTCAAGCTGCTTCATTCTCTTGTCATAGATGTCCTCATCAGGTAAGCTGCTAGTCATTTTTCGCCGCCTGTTACCTTTAAAAAAAAAAAATCACCAAATTGGCTTTCCCTTGTATTTCTTATTTTCTACCTACCTTTAACCTGGATTTTTAAAGAAATCATCATTCAGGCGGAAACAAACTGAAAATGAATTCAAAGGTTGTTTAAATGATTAAGAGAATAACAGAATACTTAGCAGACTGTAGCAATATCTCATTTGCCCAGCAAAATAAAAATTCTAGTGGACAGAAGGAATAAAAGAATAGGTTAAAGGGCGCCTGGGTGGCTCAGTCATTAAGCATCTGCCTTTGGCTCAGGTCATGATCCCAGGGTCCTGGGATCGAGCCTTGCATCAGGCTCCCTGCTCGGCGGGAAGCCTGCTTCTCCCTCTCCCATTCTCCCTGCTTGTGTTCCCTCTCTGTGTCTCCCTCTGTCAAATAAATAAATAAATTTTTAAAAATAAGTAAGTAAATAAAGGAATAGGTTAAAACTCACTCAATGTCCAGTTAACTAGCACTTACCATTTGTGCTTCTTTTCGAAATGTTCTGATTCTGATCGTGCTGAACCCAGTCACCTGTTAAAGGATAATAAGCAGCAATGGGCAACAGGCAAAATTTGATTTAAATCAATTTATCAAAGTATATGAAGCTCTAGAGTCTTGGCAATCTCTCTGAAGTTCAAATATGAGTTTGGGATTATAACTTGATATGTATGCCAACAAGCACATATCTTTGAGATAAATACTGAGCACTCCTTCCAGCAGGTCCTACAAAGCAAATGTTTCCCAAACTCAAGACTCAACCCAAACTGCATATAATTATTTGGATTCTCACCAAACCCACATACCAGGTGAAAAGCTATTTATTTACATCTCTAACTACTGTAAAAAGAACACTGGTATCACTTGCTGTATCGATAAGGAAGTCATAAAGATAAACACTGTTTATTTCAAATGTACTTACATGTACTCCACCTAAAACAATCTCATATATTATTGTTCTGCACTCTGGAACACTGTACTTGGGGAGTTCTGTCTGAACACATCATTGTGACTCTACACCACCTCCCCCGTGTGAGACGCAGTCGCTGCTCTATGAGGTGTCGACGCTTCAGCCAGGCCTTCTGTAGGTCCCTAGAAGCGATCTCAACCAACCATTAGGTTAGCCCTTCCTCCCCCACAAAACAGTGGAGACCAGAAACACCTTACCATGCAGAGTACTATTGAATGTTTTTAAAAACCAAGCATAAGAGGTCTTATAAAGTGGTCTTTAAAATGACCAAGAGACTGGTTCTTAGCCCAGAAAACATGTTACTCAGATTGCTACATATTGAATACCTCTATTAAAGCACCATCAGCTGTGACCAAAAAGTAACATCTTTCAGGTTCATTTATTTGAACAAATAACGAAAACCCCAAAAACAACACACAATCCATAAGACCCAGCCCCAACGAAGATTATGGGTAATTAACTTTGGCTCAGATAAAAGGGCCTGTTTCAAACTAGCTAACTTAAGAGTATAACACTGAGAATCAGAATCAATCCCATCTACCAAAAAGGCTCATGCTTAAACAATGAATGAGAATTCCAAAAGGCTTCGATCCCGTTTCTCTGCTAGAGTATAAAGACAGGACAGGAAATGCAGACCTAACAGGCAGCAGTCTGCACGGTAGGAAGACATACAGGTATGCCCAGCACACGGCACTCACGCCATGTCATCACTAGCAGCGACCTAATTCATCTGTCTACCCGTGACCCGATGGGTACAAAAGAAACTAGCTGAAAATGGACTCAAATGTTGTTCTGATGTTGAAGAGGCTTACAGAATACTTAACAGATCCTTGTTATTATTACATTTGTGTAACAGATAAAAATTCTGGAGGATGAAATGAATAAAGAGTGGGTTAAAACTCTGATATCCTGCAAATGGCACTTACCACTTATGCTGTTTTTTGGAATGATACTGGATTGCGTATGATACCGGGAAAGAGTTAAGGTATTATAACTCAAAATGCAAATGATGCAAAAATAATTTCTACTACAAACATGTGGCACTGGCAGGAGGCAACCCTGTGCCACTTGCTGAGGAGGCTACAACAGCCACAGGCAGGTTCAGAGACTTGTCCACACTCCCACAGAGAGCTAGTCAATTCTAGGGCTGGAACTAGAACCCAGAGGACCTCACTCCCAATCCACTCTTCTGCTTCCCTTTTAGCTCCAAAATGTGCTCACTAGACACATGTCTGTTGTTTTAAGAGCCTTCTTCAAAGTGAATTGGAGGTCAAGGTCAGACCTGCCTGAGGAGGCAGCCAAGGGCAGCTACGGGGTGTCCCCCTCCATCTCCACTCTTCCAGAGGCAGTCCACATCAGCGGCAGCCCTCTCCAACTCCTCCCAGGGCAGGAGAGGACAGTGAAGAAGTTGTCACCGGAGGACTTCCCAGCACCAAAATCTTAAACGAGGGAAAGCGTTCCCACCGCAGAGCCGTAATCACACAGCAGCAGCGACAGCTCACTGATCAGATAGGCAGGGGGACACAAATGAGGGCAGGAGATCAGCCAAAATGCAGATGTACATCCAGGTCATGGGACAGACTTTGTCAGGACACCCCTAATTCACATTAAAATGTCTGAGATCCTCGAGTACAGATCCTTTACCTCTTTGGTTAGATTTATTCCCAGGTATCTTATGGTTCTTGGTGCTACGGTAAATGGAATTGATTCTCTAATTTCCATTTCTGTATTTTCATTGTTGGTGTATAAGAACGCAACTGATTTCTGTGCATTGACTTTGTATCCTGCCACGTTACTGAATTGCTGTATGAGTTCTAGTAGTTTGGGGGTAGAGTCTTTTGGGTTTTCCATATAAAGTATCATGTCATCTGCGAAGAGAGAGAGCTTGACTTCTTCTTTGCCAATTTGAATACCTTTTATTTCTCTTTGTTGTCTGATTGCTGTTGCTAGGACTTCTAATACTATGTTGAACAAGAGTGGTGAGAGTGGGCATCCTTGTCGTGTTCCTGATCTCAAAGAGAAGGCTGTCAGCTTTTCCCCACTGAGGATGATATTCGCTGTGGGTTTTTCATAGATGTATTTTATAAAGTTGAAGAATGTTCCCTCTATCCCTATACTTTGAATTGTTGTAATCAGGAACGGATACTGTATCTTGTCAAATGCTTTTTTCTGCATCAACTGAGAGGACCATGTGGTTCTTCTCTCTTCTTTTATTGATTTGTTCTGTCACATTGATTGATTTGTGAATGTTAAACCGCCCTTGCATCCCAGAGATAAATCCTACCTGGTCATGGTGGATAATCTTTTTAATGTACTGTTGGATCTTATTAGCTAGGATCTTGTTGAGAATCTTGGCATCCATATTCATCAGGAATATTGGTCTGAAATTCTCCTTTTTGGTGGGATCTTTACTACAGAACACTCATGAAAGAAATCGAAGAAGACACAAAAAGATGGAAGACCATTCCATGCTCATGATCAGAAGAATAAACATTGTTAAAATGTCTACACTGCCTAGAGCAATCTATACTTTCAATGCCATCCCAATCAAAATTCCACCAGCATTTTTCAAAGAGCTGGAACAAACAATCCTAAAATTTGTATGGAACTAGAAGAGACCCCGAATTGCTAAGGAAATGCTGAAAAGGAAAAACAAAACTGAGGGTATCACATTGCCTAATTTCAAGCTTTACTACAAAGCTGTGATCACCAAGACAGCATGGTACTGGCACAAAAAAAGACACATAGGCCAGTGGAACAGAGTAGAGAGCCCAGATATGGACCCTCAACTCGATGGTCAAACAATCTTTGACAAAGCAGGAAAAAATATCCAGTGGAAAAAAGACAGTCTCTTCAATAAATGGTGCTGGGAAAATTGGAGAGCCATGTATAGAAGAATGAAACTTGACCATTCTCTTACACCGTACACAAAGATAAACTTGAAATGGATAAAGGACCTCAATGTGAGACAGGAATCCATCAGAATCCTAGAGGAGAACATAGGCAGTAACCTCTTTGATATCAGCCACAGCAACTTCTTTCAAGATATGTCTCCAAAGGCAAAGGAAACAAAAGTGAAAATGAACTTTTGGGACTTCATCAAGA
>PISX010004151.1:0-42364 GCA_004024625.1 Mellivora capensis | reverse complement strand
GGCAACCCACGGAATGGGAGAAGATATTCACAAATGACAGTACAGACAAAAGGTTGATATCCAGGATCTATAAAGAACTTCTCAAACTCAACACACACAAAACAGATAATCACGTCAAAAAATGGGCAGAAGATATGAACAGACACTTCTCCAAAGAAGACATACAAATGGCTAACAGACACATGAAAAAATGTTCATCATCATTAGTCATCAGGGAGATTCAAATCAAAACCACCTTGAGATACCACCTTACACTAGTTAGAATGGCCAAAATCAACAAGATAGGAAACAAGTGTTGGAGAGGTTGTGGAGAAAGGGGAACCCTCTTACACTGTTGGTGGGAATGCGAGTTGGTGCAGCCACTTTGGAAAACAGTGTGGAGATTCCTTAAGAAATTAAAAATAGAGCTACCTTATGACCCTGCAATTGCACTACTGTGTATTTACCAAAAAGATACAGATGTAGTGAAAAGAAGGGCCATCTGTACCCCAAGGTTCATAGCAGCAATGGCCAGTCACCAAACTGTGGAAGGAGCCAAGATGCCCTTCAAGAGACGAATGGATAAAGAAGATATGGTCGATATATACAATGGAGTATTATGCCTCCATCAGAAAGGATGAACACCCAACTTTTGTATCAACATGGATGGGAATGGAGGAGATTACGCTGAGTGAAATAAATCAAGCAGAGAGAGTCAATATGGTTTCACATAAGGAATAACACGGAGGACATTGGGAGATAGAGAGGAAAAGTGAGTTGGGGGAAATCGGACAGGGAGACGAACCATGAGAGACTGTGGACTCAGAGAAACAAAGGGAGGCTTTTAGAGGGAAAGGGTATATGGGGATGGGTGAGCCTGGTGGTGGGTATTAAGGAGGGCACATATTGCATGGAGCCCTGGGTGTGGTGCATAAACAATGAATCTTGGAACACTGAAAAAATTAAATTAAATTAAATTAAATTGAAGAAAAAAAAAAGTCTGAGATCCAAACCTCAGAACAGTAAGAGAGGGAAAAAAATAAAACCCAAACCCTCTATTGGCTAAGCCCACCTACTGCCTGAAGTGTCCACACCTCACTGAACTACCCACTGACCAAGGGGTCTGGCTGTGGGTGTCTGAGAACTAGAGTCTTGCTGGGATCTTCATCTCTTAATCAGATCTTTAGATGTGGTAATGATGGTAATGGAACAATCATTCTACTTGTTTTCCTACCCCAACTGCCCCCCAAACCTGAGTTTTCATTCAAGATTCAAAACACTTACATTCTCTCAGTTTTGCTTTCCATACAATTTCCTCAGAATCCATTTCGACTAAAAGTAATTTAAACTCCACTGGTTGCTCCAAATACACTTCAATGTAACTTTTCAATTTTAAAAGTGAACCATCAACAAATTCAATTTCCTTTAAAAAAAAAAAGTGAAAAAAATTTTTTAAATAAAAGCTGCATTAGTTGACAACATAAAATGTCAAGTAAGGAATGGTAAAGGGGTCAGTGCTGACTTGAATGCTCACTGAGATTCTGATCCTATCCCATAATCACAGATCCTCTGATTCTCTTGCTTCTTCCAATCCTTCTTTACTCAGACCTGCTTTTCTCCCTCATTGAGGCTTCCAGTACTTTGGCTCTATTTTTTTAAGGCGCAACTTTTCAGCCCTTTCTTGGGTTCAGTGTTTCATGTTCCCAAACTAATCACCCTTTCCTAAATGCTTTTAAACTTCCTCACTAATTTCACTTCAATCATTCCACAACCTGGAATCGATTCAAGACATTTAGAGAACCACACTGCTTATTTCGTCCACATTCCCTCAATGAACACCACCTTGCCCCCACAAACCCTTTCATTGCTATTTTATGAATAAAGGATCTCAGAGACGCTAACGAACTTGGCCAAATCCACATCTAGGAAGTGGGAGAACTGAATTCGGCACCTACACACAACCACTACCCTTAACCACTACATAGACTGCCCCATGCCTTGGACCTTCTCTCCTCTCCAGACTGGCTAGCAAGTCTGCAGGGAGAAATGTACTTTAAAAAAAAAAAAAAAGAAAAATCATTGAACTACATTGGGCATCACCTTTAAAAACCAACAGTCTTAAGTCTTACCCTGTCCCCTCCCTTTCCATTATAAACCACTAGCATTATCCTCACTATGGGTCACCAAGGCCTACAAAGCCAAGAGCTTTTTCTCCCAAAGCCCTCTGCATTCCCATTTCCCATTCCCATTTGTCTGGTGCCTGGAGCCCAGCTGCACATCCCCATCACCTCACTTAGGCACGTCCAGTTCCTTCTTCCAAGAAGGTTGTCTCTCCCGGTGAATCCCTCTCCCTTCCAACCCAGAACAAATGTCACCACATAGGAACTTCTCCCAAAAACCCACTGCACCCATCTCTATGGTAATACATTACACATTAAAATTATTCTTAGGGGTGCCTGGGTGGCTCAGTGGGTTAAGTCACTACCTTCGGCTCAGGTCATGATCTCAGGGTCCTGGGATCAAGTCCCACATTGGCTCTCTGCTTAGCAGGGAGCCTGCTTCCCCCCCACCTCCCGCCTGCCTCTCTGCCTACTTGTGATCTCTATCTGTCAAATAAACAAATAAAATCTTTAAAAAAAAAAAAAAGGATGAAACCATATTGGGTGCATGCGTGGCTCAGTGGGTTAAAGCCTCTGCCTTCGGCTCAGGTCATGATCCCAGGGTTCTGGAATCAAGCCCCGCATCGGGCTCTCTGCTCAGTGGGGAGCCTGCTTCCTCCTTTCTCTCTCTCTCTCTCTCTCTTTCTGCCTGCCTCTCTGCCTGCTTGTGATCTCTGTCAAATAAATAAAATCTTTTTAAAAATTATTCTTTACATGACTATAGTATGTCTCTCTATATCCTAGCATCTTTTGAAGGAAAAGATCACAACTTACTCATTTTTTAACTCTTAGCTCCTATCCCTGGCTGACTTGTAATAGGTACTTTTGATAAATGTCAGTTAAACAAATCACTAATGGTCTAAAATCAGTAAGAACACCTTAGATTTAACAGAGTTTCACAACTCTCAGAGTACCCCAAAACCATTACCTTGTATGATCATTAGGGCAATCCTGGGAGACTAGCCCCATTAGCCCAGAGATTTGGTAAAGAGACAGCACACAATTGGTGACAGAACTAGACTATTTAAAGCCCTCCCACCACCACCATCTTGGTAAGTGACACCTCTAGGGACCACCTCAGTCCCTTCCCAGACAGATGGACCATTCTGTGTGTATCATTCCCTCACCTAGTGGCTCTCAATCTTGGCAGCACAGTACAGTCACCCTGGGAGCTTTAACAAGCCCAATGTCGAGGCCACTCCAAGAGCAATTAGGTCAGCATCTCTGGGGGTAGGACCCAGGCAACAGACTTTTTTCAAAGCTCCCCTGCAAATTCTATTTTGCAGCAAAGGCCAAGAATCACACCATTCTAAGCAAACCCTTCGAATTTAATTCCATCCCCCAGACAAGATTGCAGCTGGCTTCTCATGATCACCTTGAGGAAGCACCTGCCAGGGCTTGATCAGCTCACAAGGACTAGGAATCAGCCTCTCAGGTCCCGGTGCAAAGACTGTGGCATTAGGGGCCAAGGGCAGAGTGGGCTCAGGGCCAGGCTCATCTGCCACCTGGGTGTGGGACCCAGGCAGCTCGCTAGCCTGCTCTGCATGTTAGTGGAGGCCGCTCTCTTCAGCCTCACTGTTGTGACACTCAAAAAACACCAGGTGGGAAGAAACCCTTTGCAACTGGAAAGGAAGGTATGGAAGGCTGTCTGCTCAACCTGACCGCCTCTACAGGACCCGAGGCCTCTGCTACTATGATAATGCAACACGGGCCACCCCTATCAGCTCCCTCTTGTTTCATATTTTAATGTAATGGAATCAAAACACATTTTCAGTTTTTCACAGACGAAGAAACAAACCAAGGGGTGTACAAAAAGAATTCCCACAGAGACGTCTGGTTAGCCAAGCAGCAGCATGCAGTCGAGCATGCAATGAAAATAAGTTTCAAAAATAACTTTGTCCCTTGCAGGATACCGAAATCGCCCACAAATGTCACGGTATATACAGTGAATAGCTGAAATCTAGTGACAATTTTCTCCCATAACTATTTTTCAAATACCTTCCAATAAGAAAAAACCGATAACCTTGTTAGCAACTCTTTCCCATTAACCTTCAGTGCTCTGTGACTTAAAATTAAACTGAAGGTTTTTATTCCTTTGAAGCTAATACTGTTTGAAGAAATTAATTTAAAAAACTCAAGAAAATTTAAAATCTTTCTAAAGGAAAAAAGATTAGCCTATTTCTGCAATGGTGGCAAATTCTGAAATTCAACAGCATCTTTGGAGTAAGCTGCAAGTTTAGAAAAACAATGGCTTTCCTGTAAATAAAAATGAAAACAAAATGAATTCCTTTAAAACCTTCAAAATAAACTTAGCTACAAAATATACATCCCTGCTGCTACTCCAAGTGGTTTTTTAAAAATATATACCTCTGGGGTGATTTCAGCTTCTGGTTCACTGATCAGTCTGTATTTCTTCCCATTCTGCAATAACTTCTGGCAAACAGGAGGCTTGTCAATTTTCATGAATTTCTTAGAGGAGTGCTTTACTGACTTGGAAATATCCTAAAGGCAGAAATAGGTTTGGGCTGTGAAATGCATCAGTTAACAACTGTAAGAACCATTAAGTGCCCAGGCAGTGCACGTGCCCCCCAGCATTCTCTTCATGTCCCCTACAGGATGACCGCGATGGAAACCCCTTCACGGCGCCCTAAAAAGAAACACTGCAGAGGCTAATGAGGCACCTTATTAGAGGCTAATAAGGACCGACACTGCAGGCTTCTAGGTCTCCAAACCTCTTTCCGCCCAAGCACTACAGCCAAAAGCAACACACACACACACCCTGGCTAGCACCAAAAGTTTGCTTCTGAAGGATTTGAGAAGATTAAATGAGTGCCAGCATTACACGTTTGTACTGATTATCTGTCCATCGTGCGAACAGAAAGCAACTACCTTATTGTACACAGTTCCCCTTTACCCAGAGCTTGCTTCTACCCGGCACTATGTGTTTCCAGCCTTGGCCTCACCACTGTCCCAGACGGGCTGCTGATTTTATACGCATAGTTCGAATGCCCCAAAGAGGCAAATGGGAGACTTTGGCCCAGGCTCCCTTGTGCAGCAGCTGTAGAGCTGAACGTGAAATCTGGGTTTCCTCAATGCAAAGTGCAGGGAAATCTTCCTACACAGGAAAAAAAGTCAATCCCAGAAGGTGTAAAACTATAGCATCAACAGGAAGCCCATCCTGCCCTAACCGTGCCATGCTCCTATTGTTCCAGCAGCAGAATCAGCTCCTCACCCAGCTTCCCGGGAAGAGAGAGAACACCCTTTTAATTAAGTGAATTTACATGGGATTCTTTTGACTCCATTTGAAGACTAGTTTCTCAAATGAAAGTATTAACTTTAATAAGATTATAGGAAGCATATTTCACCTTCTTAGGAAGAAACGAAAAACCTATTACTTATTAGAGTTCTTAAATTTTAATATATATCGCCAATTACAATGTAACTTATGTTTAAAGCCATCAAAACACTATAATCTGAAAACACTGGAGATAGGCAGTATGACCTTGGAGGGGGCCAAGCGCTGGCTCCCCCAAGATGGGCCACTTTGGCATGAAGATTATTTTTAGTTAAAAAGCAATCAAGGGTGGGGGCGTGGGTGAAATAGGTGAAGGAGAGTAAGAGTACACTTATCACGATAAGCCCTGAGTAATGTTATAGAATTGATGAATCACTATATTGTTCACCTAAAACTAAGATAACACTGTATGTTAACTATACTGGAATTATTTTAAAAATTAACTAATTCAAACACTTTTTTTTAAAAAAAACAACTGAAACCCAGCAGATTCAGGAAAGGCTCTTAACCTCCCTGACAACTGCCTAAAAGAACTTGGACAGGGCGCCTGCGTGGCTCAGTCAGTTAAATGTCTACCTTCAGCTCAGGTCAGGTCCTGAGATCAAATTCTGCATCAGGCTCCTCGCTCAGCAGGGAGCCTGCTTCTCCCTCTGCCTCTCACCCCTGTCTTGTGCTCTCTCTCACTCTCTCGAATAAATAAGTAAAATCTTAAAAAAAAAAAAAAAAAAAGAAAGAAAAAGAAAAAAAGAATTCAGATAGAGGACCTGCTCCAGGAAGAGAACTGTCACTAGAGATAACGACACTAGCACATGAACTAGGTCTGGGAGACAGGGAGAAACATAGCAAGGCCTGTTTAAGCAAAGTCCTCTATGTCCCATGGCTCCGAGTGGCCCAAGAGACACTTGTTTACCAAACATTTATTCTTTTTCATTTTCCTGTGAGTTGTGTTTCTTCCCGTTGAAGTCCCAGACCCCTGCCCCCTTCTGCTTCGATCAGAATGACCGCCCTCCCACAATCAGAGGACTTGGCACGCCCCAGGCACTGACCCTCTGACCCCTCTAGGTGAGCGCCAAATGAGACACACAGAGGGCAGACACCAGTTAACAAGAATGGGACCCACACACACGGCATCATGTTTGAACACAAAGTAGTCAACACTTACTCTTCATTCTCGTTAACTTTACCTTGATGAAGGACTCGTTATTGGTTGCTATGTACACCCGAAAAGACAAGGATGGGTTATGGTCAATGGCTTTGTAGAGAATCACGGCCCCGTGGTGGTATACAGTCTCTTCACTTTGAATAACGGGGCCCACAGGAGAAAGAGAGCTCACGCGCCATTTGACGTGGGTTGTAGAATGATCCATGGTAGATTCTAATGAGGCCCCAGAACTTTTAACATGTAAGACTTTGAACATCATATTGGCATTGTGGTCTGTTAAAATATGAAGGTAAATCAGCACTCTAGGCAAGACACAGGTTGCCCACACATACACATACATGCACAAAAATTAGACATTTAGAAAACAAGTACTTACGACCCAAGCAGAGAGAATGTGGAAACTGAATGGAGGTGAGACAGGTTGGGTCACATTTAACATCAAACAAGGGTCCACCGACAACCCAGGGTTTAACAACCAGGTCTGCATATTTGCTCCAGGACAAAACGCAATACTTGATGTCAACTTTTCTGTTAACCTCAAATATCAGACCAGTTTCCGTGCACTGGTAAGTTCCCTCTGTGTCCAACTTCAGTCTGCATTGGACAGATAAGAACACCTGTTAGTCCTTATGTTTGGTCGGGGAGGACTTCTTAAAACTATTTATGTTTTTAATTTCATTCAAAAGCACTAATGAAATTCTACAGCATTCTGAAGAAGCATCACTACCAAAGAAAATAGTCCAAGGAAGTACATAAAGTGTGTGAAATTAAGTATGTTGTTCTGTGTTTCCCCAACCTGGGGTCATTTTTATGTGTGAAGTTAAGTTACTGATGATGTTTAAGTCTTCTCTATTCACAACTACTTACAAAAACTGTTCCCTGGAAAGCGGCCTGGGGGTCACTTGCTCATTTTGTTTCTGGAAAAAAGTACACACATAAAAGCAGGTAATACACAAGTAATGTTACTTTCTTAAAGCAAATTAAAGAATCATACTCTATAATGAAAAGAGACTTACATTTTCAACATTGCAGTGTTCGCAGTACGGTTGGATTTTTTTAAGTTCTAAACGATAGAGAAAAAGTTTTATGTATATGAATGTGGTTGGCATTTTTGGATACAAATTTTTTAATAAGTATATGTGACAGGACCAGATGACAAAGTTCAAAGGCACATGCCCCTCAGCAATAACAATATTTGGGAGAATATTTTGGAAAATGTCAGTTTATACCTGAATGCGAATGCTCTTTGGGCAATTCTTTCTCCTCCCACTCCTCCGCTGTGAACGAGATCATCACACATGCATTGGCACGAGTCGGTCACAGGGTAAATTGTACATGACTCAAGCACCCACCTTAGCTTCCCAACCCACAGAACTTTAAACATGTATTTAAACACCTCCACACGTCAACCCAGTGACACATGAGACACTATGTCTGTCAATCCCCCTGTAAGTCTAAGATGTGAAAATGAGCTTTGGTGTACCCCATCTTGGCACATAAAACTTTATGTGATCTTTCTATGCGGCCATCATCCTTACACGGGACCCACACGTCCTCCTTTCACACAAGCACGGGAGAGCAGCAGAGGAACCAGAGGTGAGCACATCGCCCAGTTCTTACTCTGAGCAAAAGCTTCCTCCGTGCAAGACCCTCCTGGCTCCCCATCTGTGAAGACAAGAAGGGGCATATGAGCCATCTCTTCATCAGTCATTCCTCCCCAGGGCCAGCGTCTCCGCTGGAGAGCAGCAGCCTCCACTGAAGATTCATCCACGGCCCAAGATAATGCTCGGCTGGCATCAACCCTCCAGATATTAGGGTTAGACATTAGCTTGGAAGAAAAGAACTGACATCAGATTTTAGGCCTATTTATACTGGAACAACTGTAAGGGTCTCTGCCTTGGCATGCAGATTCCTTCCACACGGATAAAGGCCCTATATGATCTGGCTCTTCATTACCTCATCTTCTGCCTGCCTCCCTACATGGGCTGCCCTCCAGTCACCACCCGCCATGTCTCCATCCCAAAGCACACTCCTGACTCAGGGCCTTTGCATATACTGTCTCCTCCCACAAATACTCATGTTGCTTGCCCCCCTCACATCTTTGTGGTCTCTGCTCAAATGTGCCCTTATCTGAGAGGCTTTTCTGACACACATGCACACTCCCCCTCCCTGAAACAGGGCCTGCCTGACATATTCATTTCCTTCAGGGCATCTCTCCACCTGGCACACTGTGGTTTAGTGTCTTCTGCTTCCTGTTTCTCTCCCCACTAGAATGTAAGCTTCATGAGGACTGTACCCCTAGGGCCTGGTAAGTGCTCAGTCACTATTTTCTGAATGATTAGACTTCCATACTACAAAATGTATTAAGAAAGGGAAAGCAGAGGCACCTGAGTGGCTCAGTCAGTTAAGCGTCTGCCTTTGGCTCAGGTCATGATCCTGGAGTCCTGGGATTGAGCCCCACATCCGGCTCCCTGCACAGCAGGGTGTCTACTTCTCCCTCTGCCCCTCACGCTGCTCTTATTCTCAATCTCTCTCATGTTCTCTCTCTCTCTCATATTCTCCCTCTCTCTCAATAAACAAATAAAATCTTTTTTAAAAAAGAAAGAAAAGGAACAGCAATGAATTTTTCTATTATCTACACTGGTCACTAGTTGCATGAGCTCGGCCTCTCTGGTGGCATTACTAAGTGTCCCCATGCTTCACTTTCCACATCTATCAAACGGGGATTAGAATAATACCACCCCCCAAAAATTTAAGGAAAATTAAATGACCATTCCCTACTTCAGTAAGTGTTAGATAACTATTATTAACTATTATTTTGCTACGGTGATGGGACTCATTAAAAAATTCACAAATTCTAGACAACAACTCCTGTCACTTAAGGCAAAACCTAATGTGTCAAATGCTTGGTTTTATATTGTAAATGTCTGAACAACCTTTGGGAGGGTCACCCCATGGGTAAGGCACTTGTCAACACATATACAAGGTCCTACACCATCCCCAATGCCCAGAAAGTACAGACACCCCCCAGGACAGCGCTCTACCCTAGCACACACAAGCTGCCTGATCTGTCAACCTATCAGGAGATCCAGCTTTAAAAAAAAAAAAAATTAAGATAACATGGCAAAAGAGATTAAAAGTATTCAGAGTCCTTGACTCAGAACACTATAGATCTGAAATACTGATCCACTTCCTGCACCACACTACCCTCCAATCATATTTCCTCAGTCACTGTCCTATAAAGAATCATAAAATTCTACTTTATTGATTGGCTGTATGTCTGCACTGCATTTCATCCACAGCCCATGGTTTTCTGCCTTAGGAGCAGAGAAAGTGAAAGAGATCAGAGAATCCTAACCAGCTGGCAAACACCGAGCCTCTGACCAGGTCTTCCCAGCCAAAGCAGAGAAATCGACTTATCAACCAACTTATCAACCAGAGCTTCCCTTCAGGCATGGCTGGGTGACGCCAGAGTTCATGCCTATGAGTAGAAAGCATATCCATTTGGGAAGAGAACGGGAGGGCCTGCACTGTTAGCTAGAGCACAGAGGAGCGAACATTCCAAGGCAGCCCACCTGGTCTTTCCACCTGACCTGAGAATGGAGGTGAAGAATCACAGACCTTTTAACAAAGAGAATAATCTTGGGGGAAGGCAGGACTCTTCCATGATCTGGGGCTCCAAGGACAAGCATCCTTAGCCCGCCCATAGAAGATGCCGGGACACTCGGACTGCCAGAGAATACCAAGATGTCTAACCCAGCCAAGGGCCAGCCCCTCTGTGCTCCACGTTTGCCCTGCTGACCACACTGACCGCACCAATTTTGAGCCTATCTTGAGCCTCACTGACTCCAAATGCCTTCCACCTATGTTGCCTGCCTGGGTGAGGCCCTGGCCCTGGCCTAGCTTCTGGACCCTGAGGTCCGGACTCTACGGCCCTTTACCCAGTTATTACCAGGGATAACAGCAGAAACCTGATCCAATGCCAGCTTTCTAGTTTCATTTCTATTTTAATCCAATCTATGGAGGCTGGACTTTCAACTGCATTTTGGAGGATGAAATAATCCATAATGTACAGAGAACTGGGGGTGAGAGGGTTGGCACACATTTTTTCTTTATGGCTATCAGAGTATGACATCTCCACGAGGGTGCTACACATTATTACAGCTTCTCCTCAATGTATAACATGATTGCAAGAATTTACAGTTACCATCACAGGTTCTCCACTGAGAAACTGCAGAGAGAATCAGATTATATAAGGACCTGTGAGCGAAGAGACTTCATTTATTTTAAGTACTGCAAAGGAGCCCTCTGACTGCTCTGCTACAGCGTTCAGGGGCAGATCAGAGTCTAAGAACTGGGGGGAAAACATCCTACAGTAAAATAAAATCACTTAAAATACAAGCTTAGTCACTCAAAAACTTTCGACAAAAGCTATATTTTATATTTAGAATCCCCTTCAAGGGGTTTCATACTCAAGTTGTTCACGGATAGCTAGAACAGCATGCCAGAAACCCCCAACCACAAATGGTGCATTTGCAGCGGCAGTCAGTGGGCCACAGTCTGTGAGCGGCGAGCCCCACTGAGGGAAGCTGCAGCCGCCTACGGCTGGCCCCTCAGTCCTTCCTCGGGCAGGGGCCTCAGAGCAGCACTGCACGTGTGCAGTCTTGGTACCGACGCACATCACGGGCACATGCCTTTTCTGCCCTGTGTAGTGAGCTCACATTTCCAAATCACTTAGAGAAGTTTCCTAATGTTCACCTTAATTTTGCACGGGGGAAAAAGATAACAAGCAAGTGATCGGTAACGTAAAAATCCCAGAGGCTATCCTCCCCTTTCTTCCTTTCAACAACAAAAAATAAAATCGAGAGGAAGGATATACTCACTTGTTTGTTCTGGTTCTGGTTCCTCATTATCTACAAAAAGCAAAGAAGTCTAAATCAAATTCTTTTGACAACCAAGAGGAAACACGGGCTAATGGGAGAATGGGTCAAATGTTTGGCTCTTGCCAAGAGCAACCATTTCCTGCCTTTCTTCTTCAGCTCATCCTGTTCTCCCACTTTGCTTGCCAACTGGAAAGTATTTACCATGTAGGCATTTCTTCAGGACCTCACAAAACCATGTAAGTAACAGGTCCTCAAACAATATAAGGGATGTGTGCGTTACTTTAAAGTAAAAATAAAGGCTCATAGGTTTAACCAGAATTCCGTGATTAAAGAAAAGCATACATTACTCACCAGATTCACTCTCAGAGCTGCTCTCAGAACTGCTGTCCTCTCCTGAATAGAAACATAAGCCAAGGGAAGTTCACAGCAAATAAAAAATAAGAACTATTTTTTAATTTTATCTATTATAAAATAGATCCGAACTCAACTAATTTCTTCCTAATTTAATAAACTCTGAATGAGTCCAAAACCAGTCTGGTTTCTCTAAGAGGGGCTTGTTTTTCTTTGGAACTGGATAGAACGTACTGAGGATGAGCTCCTGTTACCCTCTGGTGCAGGAACCACTTCCTCTGGTTGTTGCTCAAGCCCTTCCCAGCGGTGACTCGCCCTCCCTGCTCCTGTCTGGCTCCTGCATTTGCACATCTGGACGTGTCGCACACACTGGACCAGTGACACAACTGTGCAGAAGTTCTGGAGTGTGCGCGCCACTGACTGAAGCATGGGAAAAGTGCAGTCCATTTTATCCAACTACTTCTGGAAAAAGTGGTCCCCAAGAATGCTCCCTCCACCTCCTCACCCCCGACTCCGTGTCTCAGTCCACTGCAATCATGCTTCTGTTCCCACAGAACAGAAGCTGGAAATCTTCCCCCTGATGTCCCTAGAGGACCACTAACCCCCAGAAAATAACTCCCGTAGGTAGACACCCATCACTCCCTCCTGCCCACATGACCCTCCCGAGATGTCTGTCCTGGTTCTCCTACCACTCTAAGTGCTCTCCACCAGTGGCCTTGCAACTCCTCTCTTCTCCCACCACTCCCCTCCCCAATTACTAATGCCCCAGGCCCCACATTCCCAGCCTCTCTTCCCCCTTGAGCCCTCAGCAGGCATGGCACCAACTCCCCAGTCAGATCGTGACCTCCACCTCCAGGGACACCCGGGCCTCTCCTCGCAGACCCCAGGAGCTGCCCAGGCCCAACCTGCCGGCCGGGCTCATTTCCCCACTCCCACTCCTCATTCTCTCCGCCTCCCAGTTTCCAAACACTGCCTCCTCCTCCACACAGCCTCTGGATTCGATTCGGCAAGTACATACACGGAAAGCTGTTAGCATTATTCTCAAACCCTCCCTCCCTATGTTCGTGGCAGCAGTTACAGGGAGGAAGGAAAAGATCGGAGAATAATGATGAGAACAATGATAATCGCAGCCAATAGCAGCTTGTTCTGAGTGTTCCATGTGCCAGGCACGTATATATGTTAACTTGTTTACATGTATTTACTCATATTTTTTTATTCATTTTGTATATGTATACTTTACATATATTTATGTAAAACACTTCACACGTATTTACACCTTTCTCCTCACGACTGTCCAATGATGAAAGCGGAGGCCAGCCCACCTAGAAGCACGGAACAGTGGTTCTCAACGCTGGCTGCACCTTGGAATCACCTGGAAAGCTTTCTCAACACATCCATGCCCTGGACTCAGCCCTTCCCTAGAGGTTCTGATTTAGCTGGTCTAGGGTGGGGCCTGAACAGCAGTATTTACCTTTAAAGTCTCCAGAAGACTACAACATGCAGCCAGGGCTGAGAACCACTGGCCTAGAATCAATCTATTTTAACCACTCCCCCAGTCCCCAAACTTGAACGCCAGGATGACTGCCCTCTTTCTCCAAGGCTTTCCAGGTACCTTCCCACTGCCTGGAAGTCCCTCCCCCAAGCCTCACCTCTGGAGTTCCCAGGGATCCATTCAAACCCAGCCCAAAGTCACTTCTGGGGTCCTCCACCCGACGGGCTTAGCCCGCCTCCTCTGCGATCCCTCCCCTCACACAGACCCACTGCCAAACAGTGGCTGTTTGTCTCGCCGTTGGTCTGTGAGGCCTGGAGGACCGAGGCCATGTCTCATCCCCTTAGTTGCCCAACACCCACCCCAAAACACAAGCTCAAGGTATGAACGAACATTCGCCCGGCTTCAAAGTACCAAGCAGACCAAGACCAGCCTCCTAGTCAGTTTCCTCGCTTACGAAAACTGCCACCTACCAGTCTGGGGCGGTGTGCCTCCTTCTTCAGTCTCTCCCTGCCCTTCGTGTAAGGAGGCCAGCTTGCAAGGCAGCAGTTGGGAGATGCCTGAATGCAACAGAGTAGCTGCAGTCCATAAGTAAAATAAATGATCATTCTCGAAAACTGCAAATGCTCCATAGAGTGTGAGTTTTTTAACACCTCCACACTGACTTAGGAGTACTGTACCTTTTCCGTCTGAAGGGGCATTGTGAGGGTCATCACTGCAACAAGAAAAGAAAAAGACTTTTAAAAACCAATACTAATACTAATTTTATATAAAATAATTACAAAAGTCTTCAAAACGATCATTATATCGTTTCTCCAGAAATGCTGCAAATTAAAGAACTCTCTCCCTCCTCAAAGGTTTTCCTGCCTCTCTCACTCTCCACCTGTGGTCTGACCCCACCTACAGCCAGGCCAAACTCATCAGTAGGGCTTCTTGGGAGTGCGCCTGACCCCTTCTTGTCCCATCACACCCCCAGGAGCCAGCACCGCACCTTCCAGGCTCACGGGATTGCCATTCCATGCCCAGCCATCTGGCCTTCCTCTGTCACGTCCCTAGGCACACAGTCCTAAGTGCCCATCCCGCGCTGGCATCCAGCCCTCCATCTGGTTGCGTGAGTCATCCTCCCTCTCCCCAGTCGTCTTGCTCCGCCTCCCTGGCCTCCTCCCTCACATATGGCACCCCAAAGAGTGAGGGCTCCTGTAGCAAGCATGTAACGAGAAGGCCTCTCCCTTGTCCTCTCCACAGCCTGAACTCTCCGTGACCTATGCACATGGTCTCCACTCTCCGCTCCCCGTTCCCCCCTGCACTCAAAGCCGCCTTGCTTCTGCTCTCCCACGCTGCTACTGACTCCTGGAAAACAGACCCGGTGGGCCCTCTGCAGTCCTCAGTGACCACCGCCTCACTAGATGAAGCAGGTGGCGGGCTTTTCCGTGGCTTCCGTGTCCCTTCTTACCTGGTCTGCTGCCACCTCCCACCTCCCCTGTGGCAGTGACCTCCCCCCTCTGTGTGCTTCATCCCCTCGCCTCCATCAGCCTCCAGGGCAGCAGCAGCTACGTGATCAGGAGTCACCCCTGTGCACCCTTGTCTTCCCACCTCACACCACCTTAGGATGCCCCTTCACACCAGGGTTTCTGATCCTAAATCTGCACCTCCTTCCCAGGCCTCTTCTCAGAGTTCCAGGAGCCCAGGGTCACTGCAGCACTTTAAATTAACTACGCTGCTATCCGTCTTCAGGGAGAACCTGCTCCTCCTGACCGCCTCCTGATTCTCTGCAGAGAATCACATCCTGGGGGCACCTAGCTGGGACCTCCGGCCCTCACCAGCTCCTGCCCCCTCTTGCTCATCAAGCAGCCAGTCCTCCTGAGCCTCCCTCTAGACACCTCTCAAATCTGTCCCCTCCTCAGCATCCACTCTCTGCCTCAGTTCCAGTGCGCTCCCTCTACACCCTCTCTCTCCGTCTGTCACCATGGGCCCTCACCTGGCTGGCTGATGGTAATTTTCTCATAATTACTATGCATGCCTGCATCTCCCTCTCCTGGCTCATCAGTGACTATCAGTGTGGTCTCCTCATGCCTTTGCTTATACCGTTCTGTGGCTTCTCACTGGTTTCTGGCTAGACCTAAGCTCCTTGGGAGGGTGCACAACGACCTCCACCCTGCTCTGTTGTCTCCCCTCCATGCGCTCACCCAGAGTGAAAGATCTTCGGTGTCCCAAGAACACCCTGGATCTCTCTCTCTCTCTCTCACACACACACACACATACATCACTCTCTGTATCACCACCCCCCACCTAGGGTCACTGCCTATGGCCTTGCAAATCATGTGCCCAACTCTGGGGGCTCTGTGAACATGCACTCTGATGTTGGGGCACCCCCCAGAGGTGTGTGTGCAGAGAAGTGACAGCCCGGCCCTCCCCTTGATGCCCAAACTCCTATTCATCACAGAAGAACAGCACTTCTCATAGTATAGTCTGAGGAACATGAGAGCTATAGGAGGTACCCTCTAAAAACTGTTGTTCTGGGCCCACTGAATCAGAAACTTTGAGGAATAAATGAAAGGACAGGAAGAAAACAACAATGATATTATTTGCACTTATACATGTTTAAAATCTTTTTCTCATTCCATCTCTGCAAAAAGCCCCTGAAGGTTTTACAAATGCAGAGACTGGCTCAAACAGGTTAATTAACTTCCCCGGGGTCACAGAGCTAAGGACTAGAGAAGGAGTATCTGACTCTAGCCCTTTATCACTTCAAAGCCCACACACTTGGCTGGCCCAATGCCTTCCCTCCCTGCCCACCGCTCCACCTCCAAATCCCAACCCTGGGAGCAAAGTGAGGACCCAGACAGCAAGGGCAGCAGACCAACTGCTTTCCCTCTCCCTCCTCTTCTTCTCCCATGTCAGTTGGGACCCCCGGATGTTGGTGTTGTAAGCCTCCTCAACTCAAGATTTTAGGTAAACTTCCCCAAGTATTTGGTATTTCCCAAGCTCCGTGGTTCTAAGAAATACACACATTCTCATTTTCAGACTTAAATCCTTTTGTTTTTTAATCCTCAACTCTTGCTCAAAAGGTCAGGCCATGGTGGTAAAGTTGTAAATGGGAAATGCTTCAAGAAACTAAGAAAGGCTAAAATATGGTTTTGGGGGTTTTGGGTTTTTTTTTAAGATTTTACTTATTTATTTAACACAGAGAGAGAGACCACAAGTAGGCAGAGAGGCATGCAGAGAGAGAGGGAGAAGCAGGCTCCCTGCTGAGCAGAGAGGCAGATGCAGGAATGGATCCCAGGACCCTGAGATCATGACCTGAGCTGAAGGCAGAGGCTTAGCCCACTGAGCCACCCAGGTGCCCCTAAAATATGTTTTTTAACGATGGGGTGCCTGGGTGGCTCAGTGGGTTAAGCTGCTGCCTTTGGCTCAGGTCATGATCTCAGGATCCTGGGATCGAGCCCCATATCGGGCTCTCTGCTCAGTGGGGAGCCTGCTTCCCTCTCACTCTCTCTGCCTGCCTCTCTGCCTACTTGTGATTTCTGTCAAATAAATAAATAACATCTTAAAAAAAAAAAACATTTTTTAACGAAATGTCTAAAAGAATAAGCCAAATGTGACACCTTATTTCTCTAGACTCCCACCTCTTATAATGCAGTCACTATGCCTTTTAATTTGAAGATAATTATGAGAACATGGATTGAAAGTTGGTCATTCTTATTGCACAAAATATGCCTGGTTAAAATCCACTTCTGTGTTCTCAAAAAAAACTGTGTTTTTCTCCTTACTAGCACTTTCATTTTCCCCTTTCTGCAGCTGTTTGTCTGTTTCCAGACATGTATCCATCTGCTTAGATACTACAACTTTTGCTAAAACCCAGAAAGCCTCTGCATAAAGCCTTTATTTTCTCCATGAAGTAGATGAGAGTGTGTGGTGTCCAAGATGAGATTAGTGAGGCCCAGAGGTAGAAGGCCAGCTCCCCCCCACAGAAACACCAGGGACCGACTATGGGCAGTGATGGGGGAGGGGCTTAGACCGGAGGAGGAAGCAGCTCCTCTCCCCCCACAAGGCAGCTCTCTCCCCCACCCCCAGCCCCCAACCCTGCCTCAGGAAAGCCAGACCCCAGTGGACCCCCAGGGCCCCTTGCAACTGAATGAATGCTAGGTGGCCACCTTCTCTTCTATCATGGGCGCTGTCCTAAAGTAAAACCACAGCAACTATCAAAAGAGAACAGCCAGTCCAAATGCTCTCAGTGTAATTCAGGGACTGGAGAGAAGTAGGAAAGGGGCAGGGACATCTACTCAGCACCTGAAGCTCCTTAAATGTTGATGTGGACCCCATCATTGTTACTAGGTAGAATTTTCCTGCCATTCCAACACCAGCATCAAATATAAATGCTGCAGGGGAGCCTCGGTGGCTCAGAGGGTTAAAGCCTCTGCCTTCCCCTCAGGTCATGATCTCAGGGTCCTGGGATCGAGCCCCACATCGGGCTCTCTGCTCAGCAGGGAGCCTGCTTCCCTCTCTCTCTCTGCCTGCCTCTCTGCCTACTTGTGATCTCTGTCTGCCAAATAAATAAATAAAATCTTCCCAAAAAAAAAAAAAAATATATATATATATATATATAAATGCTGCCTCCTACCTATCAGCTCCCAGGCCCCAGACTGGTACAGCTCCTTCCCTTAGGGGGAAACAAAAACACCCTGCGTCCCCAAGCTGCTACAGGATGTAAAATATGGGCTTAAAAACCTCAAAGGGCTAACATTAAGTGAGAGTGTTTATTACCTGTTTGTTGGAAAATGTGGATTCTGTGAAACTATGTGCAAATGAGTAAAACCAATTGTTGTCAGAATTAAGTCATAGCTGCAATGAAATGAAACCTGAGAGCAACACCAAATCCTCACATAGGTGCACGACCTTAAAACTTCCAAGAGTGCTTTCAGACCCACAAGAGCACCAGCTCCTCACACAAACTCTGCCAGGAAGACGTGGCCAGGACTGCCATCCCCACATGCAGATGGGGACACTGCAGCTCAGAGGTGTGGGGTCACGTGGCCAAACGCACCCAGGGCGGGGAGCAATGCAGGAGAACCAGAATACAAGCACTCCAAGCTCTCGGAGGAAGCCCCATCTCCCCCCCTGGCAGCCAGCTTGACTCTGTGCAGCCTGGACAGGTGGCTATTGGGCATAGGAATGATTTCACTCCAATCTGGCTCTGTAAGTAATAAGCCTCCACCTAAAGATTTTTAACAATCCTTAAAGTAAAAATAAAGTCTTAATATGATAATGGCTTGTATTTGTTAAATGTTTGCTGTGTGCTGGAAATTAAGCCAAGGACTGAGCCTTATGTCGATCGGCTCATTTAACCATCATGACCATCTTTTAAGTGCCTGACACTGGGCTAGTAAGTATCCCCATCGCACAGAAGAAGAAATAATGCTCAGAGATCTTGGGTGACTCATCCAAGAATCATGGTCTACGTGATTGCAGAGTCCAAACTTTTATCAGTACAGTTTAACAACAAAAAGCTAGAAATTCTGCCAAGCAGAATAACGACAAGACACCAGTCTTTCTTCCTACTAAGGTTCCTACTGCCTATGAAGGTAATTCTCCACTGTAGGTAAACAGAGTTTTTAGGCATAATTATATCCATAATAAGCCCCAAATCCTCCTCTAACTAGCTTTTCATCAGAATTAAACCATCTCTAACCAAACTGATGGTAACCCCCAGGTTTTACTTCTTTTAGCCTCTATCAATCTTCTAGAAAACAGACGATAACAAGTACAGTAAAACCCTTAAGAAAATCAGTTAAAGAAAGTGAAAAAGATTTTATATTAGCCACAAACTACAGTTAAAATGCACAATCATGAAATAACTATACTTCCCAGGGCATAGTCCCAATGCAAATAATATTCTCTATAACATGCTCTCTTTCCCATCAACTCAGATTAACAAACGCCTATTTACCTGACAGGTGCTGCACTGGGTAGAGGGGATATAAAAGTAACACAAGACACATGAACCTTGTCCCCAGGGAGCACCGTAAGGGAGGAGGGAGACAGATCAGAAAACAAATACATTTGTATATGAGGCAGGGAGAGCAAAATAAAAATAAGCATAAGTATAGTGTTAGCCCAGAGCAGGCTCTGAGGAACTGGAAAGAACTGAGCTCTTATGCTAAGATCACAGGCACATGACTAACTACACAGCCAATTAAACCATTATGCTAAGGCCATCTTGCATTTTCAAAGAGTGCTGCTTCCCCACAAATAGGATCCTCTAGCTATCAGGCTCAGAAAAAGCTGAAAATGAAAGGAACCTACAAGATCTTCCAGTCTTGCATCATTCTACAAGGGGAGATGGGAATCTAGGAAAGGGTAAGTGAATATATACCCACAATCACATAGCAAGTTATAAGCAGACACAATATCACAACTTGTCTCAGGTTTCCTGGTTTCTTCATCAATTTATTCAACTAACACGTGTGGAGCGTGTGTGCCAGATATCAGTAAACAAAGGAACGGGTCTGTGCCTTCCCCAGCCCATCAGCCTGATGGCGAAGCCTGACTTCCTGTATCTGAGACAGGAAGTGCTTTGAGAGAATGACAAGAGAGCTCCTCTAAGATTGAGGAATCGGGGAGGGCTCCCTGGGGAAGTGACTTTTAAGCTGAACGACAAAAGACAGCAGAAATGGACAAGAGAGAAGAACTGGGAGTAGTCGGGGCAGCTCCTGTCTGAGACAGGAAAGAGTGGATCAAGGTCCAGGAACACGAGGAAAGCAAGTGTGGTCAGGGGGAGAGAAGCAGAGGATGAGGAAGGTCAGGGAGGGGAGAAATTCTAACGCTGTAACCAAACTGATGGTAACCCCCAGGAAGCTAGTGGCAATTATTCAGTCTGCTGAGTAGTCGACATTTCCGTCCTGGGAAGACTAAAAACGTGAAAGCAGAAAAGGAAGTCAATAGTACAGGGTCCCAGAATCTGCTGTCCTCAACGTCTTCCATGGGAACTGCCTGAACGCGTACGACCCTCTGACAACCTGCAGGTTAAGACACTGCTTGTGTTGAGTCCAGAGGCCTAAGCATTTCCCCAAAGAAAACCTCAGTCCCCCAGGCCACAAGAGCCAGTCCCCCTGCCAGGGCAGTTGTAGTACCAGGTGACAAAAACCTCCCAGGGAGCTATGTAACTTTAAGGCACACTCCAAGGAAAGTGTCTTCATTCAGAACCAAGCTCTGGAAGCCAACAGTGCCCTCCCCACAAGCCAAGACAGAAAGACTTCCATCCATGCCAAGCCCTCCAGGACCAGCCCTGAGGTAGATCGGAGACTCAATAAAGGGAAGGTAGGGGCAGGTGGGGCAGTGGGGGCAGGAGAGATGTGGGCACCTGGAGCCACCAGCTGTCCATCCCCTTGAGGATGTTGCCTGAAACAAGCCAGCTTCCCATCATGACCTATTTTCTTTTCTTCTTTCTTCCCAAAGATTACCACTTCCAATCAGCTCGCTCACAAAAGAAGCCATCCTATGGGTTTTTTTCTTCAATGTTCAGGTCCCTGAATGAAAGCACAGTCTTAGGTTCCTCCAAAGGTCCTTAGCACTGGCAAAGATGGAAAATGCACAGAGCTGGCTCAACCGGCCGGCTCCTTCACCCACCCCATCCCCTTTTTAAGTTACTCCAATGGGAAAAAATAATGGTGGAACTGGTAGGTCTTTGGGTACCAAAAGGCTGAAGGACTCACTGCATATTATTTGTATTAGGCAAAAACTGGAAACAACTATCATGCTCACTAAGAGTAAGAAATGGATGAACAAAAATGTGACATAATCATATAATGGAGTACTGTGAGCGATGAGAATGAAAGGACTGCTTATACATAATAACACTGTGGATCCATCTCACAAACATAATGTTGCACAAAACAAGCCAGACATGAAGATAATATGCTGCGTGATGCTATTTTTAGAAAGTTTACAAACAAGCAAAATTAATCTCTTGTTCCTTTGGGAACACACACACACACACACACACACACAAAGGGTTTTTGGCATCTCAGGAAAGGAAAAGGAAAGTATCTAGAACTTTGGCTTTACACACCACAGTTGTGAATGGAGAAGGACCCTGGCTGGCAGGAGAGCAAGACGAAGAGGCTAACTGCATTGGGGATATGGTCTAAAAGGCAGCTAGCTGTGGGGTGGCAGGAACGCGGGGAATCGGTTTCAGGGTTTGTTTCCTTTCTCCTCCTTTACCTGTCAGTGAGAGCTTTGCCAAACGTACTCCAAAGGGAAGTGGGGCCAGGAGAGCAATGTGCTGGAACCATGCTGGCAGGGAGAAGGGAGGCAGCTGGGACATTTCCAGCAGTGAGTAGACAAGGAGGGAAGGAGGAAAAGAGAAGAGAAAGAAATCCTGAGTGCCCGGAGTGAACAAAGAGAGCTCTCGTGAGCTGAAGATGTGTGGGGTGGGGGAATTCCCATGACTCAACCCTGTTTCTCTTCTCCCCTCCCTGAACCAACAACATGGGATCTACACCTGCAGGAATACAGTTATTGTACTGCTCTGCTGTAATTTGTTTCCAAGTCTGGGAACTGAAAAAAGCAATGAGTGAGAGTGAGGGGTGTGTACAGCCAAGGAGTCCACATCCTCAGCATCCAACATATGGTTTGGCATATAATTTGCACTGGGGAAAAAGTGTTCATTGAACAAATATACGACAGAAAGAACGGGGTAGACATACTCTATGCCTCAGTATTTTAAAAAATCTATAAGAAACAGTTTAAATGGCCAAAACTGTGAGAAGGGAATGCTGTGCAGCTACTAAAAATTGTAAGCAACAGTAGCTAGCATCTGTGGGGTGCTTTCCAGTTTACAGAGCCTGGCACCTCACCCTTAGCTGATACTGAATTTTATGGACTTTGTTGCCATGCTGAAACATGAAAATGACACATTATGAACAATCTCCTTGAAGAGGCCAGAAAGATCAGAGATGGTGGACTAAGGAGTTTTGGTGGAAAGAGTTGGGGTGGGTCCATATCCTCCAGCAATACCAACAGGGGCTGGTAGTTCTGGGTAGTCAGCAGAAAAATTCAGCTAGCTCTGTTTGTGTAAATAACTGTGTTAATGTCACATACTATATTTCAATTCACTTCCTCTCTTTATTGTTCTGGCAGGGGGAAAACTTTACTTCTAGTGAAGATTTAATTCACTAGAGCTCTTTAACAATCATTCCCAGGACTTGCTGTTGGGTAAACACCCTCTGTAAGCAGAGTTTTTGATACTCGATGTGGACTCAGTTCCTGTCCTGTGGTTTTACCCGTGATCCTAACCTCAGGAAACCAAATAGTCAAACCTATCTACACACAGACTTTTCTAGGCTGCCTTCCTGATTGCAACAGTGTTTTAAAGAAAGGACAGTGGCAGAAAAAACCAACCTCCCTCCTCCCTGTGAGAAACTGGGCCTGACGTTTAATGACCCACAAAAAACTGAAGTCGGGGACACTTTAAACTTGGGCACTCGCTCCTTGCTCTAGTTGTTCCTGTAGAAACTTGGTTCTGCAGCAGTGCCTGTCCTAAAAGAAAATTTTCTGCAGTCTGAATCCTTGCTGAGCGTTTCTGCACTGCTTTGGGTGACTTCCTGCAAGCGCTTAACGGCAATGAAAGGATTACCTAAAGGATATATTTCACAAAGCGCCCATCACACACTTGCTGAAATACTACATCCGACGCTAAAAGCTCCTTTTGCAAATGACAGCAACTCTGGAGAACACGCCCACAACACCCTTAGAGCATCCTAAAACTAGCTCTTAATAAACATTCCCATGTAAAAAGCAGCTACTTGTAAAGGTCTGATGACACACAAAGGCATTGGCTCCCTTTAGAGCAATAGCAGAAATCCTTCAAGCAATGTTAATTGGAGCCTGCCGTGCGTGAGACGTGTTAGCGCCACATGAGGGGTGAGGGGCTGCCGTGGGTAGGGCCGTCACACGTGGGCTGGGGCGGGGGGACGTTAAGGGAACCAATCCTACCCTCGACTTCGACTCAACAATGTAAAAGCCGACAGTGTCTGGCAAAACGCCGGGCACCCTCCTGGAGCGACCTCCCAAGTCCTCTTCCAGTACGGAGGGCGCAGGGGCTCCCGAGAGCTGAAGCCCGGGAGCTAGGGGCAGATGAGGACAGCAGAAACAGAGCCTCGAGGGCGGAGAGTCACGGCGGAGGCGGGAAGCGCGCGAGTCCACCGCGCCGAGCAAGGGGGCGCCGCAGGGCGACCTGCCCTCCTCGGCCCCCGCTGGCGGTCCGCAGCCGCCTCCAGCAGGAGGATGTGAACTACCTCGGGCCCACCTGCCACCGCGGCGGTGCCGAGCCCCGGCGCCCAGGGAAACGCGGCCGCAGGGAACAGCAGCGCCGCCTGTAGGCCCCGCCTCCGGGCGGGGAGCGCTGGGCCTCCGGAGCTGCGCGCCACCGCCGCCGCCTCCCGCGCGGGCACCTGCGCGCGACCCCGCCGCCGCCGCCGGCCCTACCCAGGTGCGGCCCGCCGAGACCCCCGGCCAGGGCTAGTGGGCCGGAGTGGGGCACGGGGGGCGCACTGGCTCCCCACGCTCTGGGCCCGCGTGAGGCCAGCGCCGCCGCCTAAGGGTGCTTTGTTTGTGCGGCCGGAGCGGGGATGTCGGGACGGGAGTGGAGCCCTCGCCCCCGCCCGCGCAAGGCAAGGGCAGAGCCCGGGAGGGTCTGAGGGTTGCCGAAGGGAGCAAAGCCTTTTCTGCAACTCGTCGACATTGGGCCCAGCCGTCGCCCGAGCCCGCTCCGCCCCTTCTCCTTCCGAACCCCCCAGCCCCGCAGATGCGCTCACCTGCTCTCCACGACCCCCACGCCGCGGCTCATCGTCGCTCTGCAGCTGGGAGGGGGCTCCACGCGCGCCCCGGACTCGGCGCTCAGTGCGCGCCGGGGCGGCTGCTGGAGGGGCTCGCGGAGGGAGCGTTGCCCTGCACACTCGCAGGCGGCCGACGCTGCGGGGGGAGGGAAGAGGGCGAGCTAGAGCCACCGGGGGAGGGGACTGGCTGGGAGGGGGTGCCGGGCGCGCATCCGCAGCGGCCGCCGCAGCCTGAGGCGGCCGAGGCTCCGGTAACGGAAACGCACGCTCGCCAGCGGCCCCGCGCGCGCACACTGGCGTGCACACCGACGTGCACACTCGCACACGTGCGCACACCGGCCCAGCCTTGGCTGCTGGTCGGCGCCCTCGCCCTGAGGGAACTCGGCTTGATGACCCTAACCCGCGGTTTCTGTGAAGAAGGACCAGCGCCATTCTTTCAGGAGGGGTGAGAGAGCTCAAGTCATCCAGATTGGGGCTGGCTACTCCAGTATCTGGGGATTTTCAGCTGGGGACCATGAGACACCACCCCCCCCTCCAAGAGGTTCCCAGATTTGCTTCTTGGGATCTATAAACCCCCTGAAATTGGCAGGTTTTGAATCTAAAATACAAGTGCCTGGAATGAGGTGCCACAGCTTTTATCAGATTAACGGCTGCCTTAACCCCCCCCAAAAAAACCATGAAGATGGATGGATTAAACCAGTGGTTCCCAAACTTTACAATGTATTAAATCACCCAGAGAGTTTTTAAAATAGCAATGCCCCACGTAGCATCTCAAACCAATTAAACCAGTGAAGTGGGACCCAGGCAGCAATATTTTTAAAGTTCCCATGTGATTCCAATGCTAAGGAAATCGTGAGAACCACTGCCTAGGTAGTTGGTGGCTCTCACCTATCACTGTTCTCTTTTACCCCGTTTTTCAGCATGGTTGCTTGTCTGTCTTCCATGAAGTGGTGGTTGTCACAGCACCTAGCCCAGGTCTGGCTCACTACAGGGTGACTGGAGGAAGGAGGCAAAGGCAGAGTCCAGGATGGCAGCCTTCTCTTTGCTGTTTCTGAAATTCTCCCCAGGCAGAAATACCCCCGACCTCCTGGAAATGGCCTCATATAATGCCTGACGCTGGGGAAGAGAGTAGTTCATTGCAGCTTGAAGAGACATCTGTCTTTTAGATGCCTCCAAAAGTCTCAGCCCCCTGCCTGCCTCACTGTGACCCAAGGCCCTAAGCTGGCAGTGTGGGCGAGCACAATAAAAGTCATAATCCCTACTGGTGGAACACGCGTGAGTCCAACACTGGAGTCAATACTTTATATTCTAAGAGCTCCCCTGGCATTGTTACTGGGCCTTGGTGTTCTCCCACTGAACATCAACAGTTTCACAGAACATCAGCATCAGACAAGGCCTCTGGGACCACGACGGATCAAGACAAGAACAACACAAGAACAAGAACAAGACAAGACTCGCAATCATGTCTGAACATAGACAAAATGTGAACATGGTCCAAGCCACAAAATACCAAACACACAGCTATCCTGGCTAATAAGAGGGACTGCAGCTTCTTGGCCACTCATGGCCTTAGCCTTACTCTAATCTGCCCTCCCTATGGCTAAGATTCATGAAGACACACATTCATAGAACAATCCCTGCTTTCTTAAGCCTGCCTCCAAGTCAGTTAACAAGAGCCCAGATCCTTTAATAATATTTTCTAACATCCTTTCACTGAGACACCTTCATGGTGTCCCTCACTGCAATGAGTAATAAATCCAGCTTGTATAACTACAGGTGTATTCCAAGTGGTCTTTGGCAAGAGGGCATTAAAAATAAATTTACTTAATCATTGCAATAACAACACAAGGTAAATATTACACCCTCTTTACATACAAGCTAACTGGGGTTCTAGATCACATAGGCCACCAGCTGTCAGTGAAAGGCTGGTTCATGTTCACGTGAGCTTGTGGGGAGCCAGAGTAGTGTGTTGTCTACGCACACAAACTTTGGCTTCCAGATGAGTCTGAGCTCTCACCCCAGCTCTGCTCTCTTCTATCTATGGGAATTTGAGCAAGTTACTTAACTTTTCTCAACCTCAACTTCGTTGCCCCTCCCCGCAAAAGGGAAGATGTCTAGGAACTAGTACTTTTTTAATTAAGATATAATTGACATACAATACTGTATCAATTTCAAGTATACAACATAATGATTTCATATTTGTATATATTGTGAAATCACCATAATAAGTCCAGTGAACATCCATCACCGCACAAGTACAGAATTTTTTTCTCATGATAAGAACTTCAAGATATACTCTCTTAGCAACTTTCAAATATATAATGCATTATAACTAACTATAAGGCATTGGCATATTTTGTATAAGCTCCCCAAGTGGCCCAACCCAGCACCTGTTGGCCAACCCTAATTTGGACTCCACTGGCCTAATCTCCATTTCCCTCCTTCCCATTCACTTCTCAACCAATTGTAACATTGTTCCTGACCCTCTGCCCACTCTTGCTGAGGTCAGCAGTTACCTTGCAGCTGCTAGATCTGAAGGATTCTTTTCCATATGCCATTGACTCACTTGACCATTCTCCCCTTCCTAAAATTCTCCTTCTTTGGCTTCCAGGAGGCTCACGTAGTGTGGTAAGCAACTGAGGCCCAGAGAACTGAAACTCTTGATCCAACAGCCTGTAAGGCACTGAAGCCTATGAACATATGAGTGAGCTTGGAAGTGGATCCTTTACCCCAGCTGAGCTTTTTCATGATTGCAGCCCCAGTGGGCCAAGTCACTTCCAGATTCCTGACCCATGCAAACTATGACATAATAAATGTTTGTTGTTTTAAGCTGTTAAATTTGGGGGTAATTTGTTATGCAGCGATAAATAACTAATACAAACAGGAAACAAGATGCTTTGGTTAGTGTAGTGGAATCACATCACTTATGCTTCAGCTTCGGTAAGTTCAACCTTAGTTGGTTTGCAAAAGAGGGAGAAAGGACAGTTTACACGGTGTTGACAATTCTGCCTGCTATTCCAGTGGTAAGATGAAAGAGGTGGATCTGGTTTCATTAATCAGTCTCTGTTCCAGTCCTGAGCATCTCTCACAGAGGAGCAAGTCTTGATGCTGACTGCGCTGCTCATATTTTTAACTATCCATGTTTTGTACAAAGTGGGGAAAATGAGGTTAATTCACTAACTTGGGTTCTATATATAATGTGGTCAAAATAACCCCTGAAATCCCCTACTAATCAAGATCTGAGCCCAGGAGTCCTCCAGGCAAAGAGCAGTACTGACCATGGGCCAGGGCTAACCGTGGGAACTTGTTTTGGAGGGCCCTACTGTGGGTTTCCTCCTCCCCCTCACTTGTACCTCCCACAGGACGAGGAGCCAATGAACCCCAGGGGATGTGCCATTCTAGAGACTTTTTCCCCCACCCAGTTTGTAGACCAGACTCAGGATGAGAGACCCCAGATTTCCTGTCCTAATGGTCCTGAACCCACTTCTAGGGCCTGCAATGACCTTTTACCCAGGTCCAACTTTCTATGGGTGGAGCGTACCCCCTGAGTGCACAGGCCAGAGTAAGGGGAGACCAAGGGCAGCTGCTTGACGGGATATGGATGGTGCTTGGGTGGTCCACATGGGAGCTGAGTGGTCCATGTGTGTGTACAGAGCCCTTCACCATGTGCACAAAGCAAGCAGTGGAAAACCAAAAGGGTGGCCCATGGACCCCGAGCCAGCTCTCCTAATGCTGCCTCACACTGGTGATGGGCTCTGAGAAGTCTAACTTGACCTGGTCTTCCACATCATTTTACAGGAATATCTGTAAAGTCAGGAAAATGGAGTGTATTTCAATGTAACTTTTAAATATTTAGACATATTACGTATGGAGATTAGTCTTTACTATAGCCCTGGGTCCTGCAAATGATCAGGAAGCCCTGGCCAAGAACTAAATTGCTTGTATTTACTTCAATTTACTCAGTTTTGGCCTCTCTTTGCCTGAGGAAGTGGAGGCCAAGGCATCATTTGAATGGGAGAGGACAGCAAAGGATAAAGTGGTTACTTTTCCATCTCCTCTCCTTTTATTTAAATATATTTATTTATTATTTTTCCCAACACATATGGTTAAACCCATGAAGATGGTGTGTCTTCTCTCTCTGAGGCCCAAATTAGGCTTGTTCTTGGGAACTCCTGTTGATAAAGCCCATGCTCGGATTTTTTGTTTTGTAGTGGTTGTTTAATCCTTTCCCTGGGGTAAGTACTCATCTCAGGAGTGTTCATTCCAGACCATTTCCCCCAAATCTTCCTATATATTACAGAAAATACCATTTTTATATATGTTTGTCTCAAAAATTATGTGATATGTGCATTGTTTTTCAGTTTGATTTTACTCTACAGTGTATCTCAAAGGTCCATCCATCTTAACGACAACTTTTGCTATTTATCTATTTAGCACTATTTGATTAATATAATTTTTATCTCATTTTGATACTAAAGATACTATATGAAGATTATATGTGAGTTGTGCTTGTTTTTAGGTTAAACAGTAAGTTTATTTATCTTAATTCTTAGAGAATGGAATGTTAATGGAGAGAGACTTGAAGAGAGAGGGTTTCCTGAAGCCATCTTGGAGAATTCCTTAAATCCTATAACATCAGGGGCACCTGGGTGGCTCAGCTGGTTAAGCGTCCAACTCAGTCTCAGCTCAGGTTTTGATCTCAGGGTCGGGGGTTCAAGCCCTGCATTGGTCTCCATGCTGGGTATGGAGCCTACTTACAAAAAAAAAAAAAAAAGATACTATAGGACTGAGAATCGTTTCTTGAAGCTGTGAACAGGAGAAGATCATGCACTTCCTGATTTACGTGTGGCAAAGACTACTCAGGTTTCTCTCCACATCTGTTTTCTCTGTGTCACAGACTCTTGTCTTCTGTACCAGGCCTGGAAAAGCAGATGCAGCCAAGATATCAACCCTAAGAAATTCTTTTGCTACTGACATTATCTAGTGGAAGTCTGTAGTTATGTATTCAAACAGCTCTTGGTTTTCTTCCTAAAGGCCATTGATCTATTCCCTTGGGTTCTGAGCCACCTTGGAGTTTTGCAATGTTTGTTTTCTAGAATGAGGCGTCCAGTTTTTTGTTGAAGATGCTTTTCATGGCATCCAGGGACTTGCTACGCACCGGTTTCTTCCAAATGACAAAACAAGCCATCCTCCAGCTCCCATGGAGAAGGAGTGTTGCCCTCTGCTCCACTGTCAGTCAGAGTCAATGGTACACCTTCCTTCCAGTGAAACACACCACGACTGACAACACGGCCCTTTGCCCAGAACCGCCAGACTGCCAGCGTTGAAGTTAAATCATTTATCTAGAAGAATCTTTATCTCCGTTGTAATGGACTGAATGTTTGTGTCCCCTGCCCACATAATTTAGATGTTGAAACTCTACCCTCTGATGTGGTGATACTGGATGTGGAGCCTTTAGGATGTACTTAGGTTTACATGAGGTCAGGATGGTGGGACCCCACCCCCCAAAACAAGGTAAGCGTCTTTATGGAAAGAGGAAGACACCAGAGCTCCCTTTCATCTTATGAGGAAATAGCACCAAAGTGGCCACCTGCAAGCCAGGAAGAGAACTCTCACCAAAAATCAAATCCACCAGCACCTCAGACTTGCCCAGCTTCCAGAACCATGAGAAATAAATGCCTGTTGTTTAAGCACCCGGGCTGTGACATTTTGTTGTGGCAGCCCAAGCTGACTCAGACACTCATCTTTAGCTGTCTATTGTCAACAAATGTTACTTTATTTTGGGGAGGACTATTCTGTTTCTGCCTTTATCCAGCTAGACTTTATCTCTTGGCTTCATTTACTTAGAGACAGAAAGTGTGTGAGAAGGAATTCAAGGGAATTAACTTCAGCTAGGAAGTTTTCATTCTTCCCTCCTACAGTCCCTGTAGGGACTAATAGTTTTATTAGTGCACCTGAATTTTAACTACTAAATTCTAATAGTGCACCTGAAGTTTAACTACTCCAAGAGTGATTTCCAGATCTTGTTTCATGACACATCATCCGATGTGTCCGATGATTTCTAGAGCTGGTACAGAACGACAAAATATTGCTCAACACAATTTTAACTCACCTTTATTTTTTAAAAGTAAATATCACCTGGGTTTTGTTTGTTTTTTTTTAGGAGACAACAGGATAATGGTAATTCCAGAAAAATTAGAAATGTTCCTTTTAGTGTGTTTTAGTATCATTTTATGTATAAATCCTACCTCCCCATTTCTGATGACAGAATCCGTATGTAAAGTCAGGGTGTTAGCTTGTGTTGAGAACAAATTCAGTAAAGGCCTTGCCACACAAAGTGAGATCCCCAGGCCAACAGCATCAGCATCACCTGGAGACTTGTTAGAAATGCAGAGTCCCAGGCCCACCCATACCTACTGAGTCCCTATCGACATTTTAACACAACCTCCTGGTGATCTGTAAGCACTGCACATCTATGAGAAGCACTGATCTAAAGACACTGGGTAGTTCACAGACTCTGCAGGAGGGCCAGAGAGCCAGATTTGGGGTATTGCTGTCTGGAAACACCCCAATCATCCCACAGACGGGCTGTGAGTGAGGACAGGAGCCTGGGCAGACACTACTGGGCAGCAGACTCCATTAACCATTGGAGCCCATTGTGGGTCCAGTCTCTTCTTCATCCCTCTAGCTTCCCAGACAAGATATAAGGCAGATGCAGAAGGTTGCTAGGGCCCCCCACCTTAGGGGAGGCCAGGAAATGGAGCCGTATTTTCAGTTTAAGTAGTGACAGGAGGGGTGTGCCTCAGAAGGGGAGGGAATCTTCAAAACATAGGCAAGGGCAGAGGCCAGCTGGCCATAAAAAACTGCAGATCTCCACTCCCTACATATCTCTTTTCGGAGGAATGCTGGAGCCCAGCTCTGCCATTACCTACCCAGTCACCGTTAGCAAATTCAGGAACATCTGTTTCCTCGTCTTTCATATTATTTTAGTATGATGCCTTTTTATTTACACAGACCTTTACAGTTTGCAAAGCATTCCTATGCATGTTCTCATTGGAGCCACAGAACAACTCGTGTAATAGAGAAGGAAGGTAGTGTTATGTCCATTTTTTGGTCTGAAAAGAGAAGCACAAAGCGACCCGTCTGCGAGTGCTGAGACCACGAATCTTAAAGCTACTGTCACCCATAACCACAGTCACGTGAGTTAATGCCTGTGAAAGTAAATTGAAAGTGTAATGTGTTATTCCAGTAAAAGGTGTTCCTTATCAATCCGGTATTGTTTGACAAATACACTTCCTGGTGGGACTGAATCACCACCATGATTCCGTGGGTCCCAGAATCAGCAATCCCCTTTCTCTCCTTGTGATATGGTAAAACTACTGCCAGGAAAAGTTAATAATTAGTATCAATGCTGGTGTGACTATTAATGAGCAATAAAAAATACCACAGGAACGCAGATGGAAGAACTAAGTAAACTAAAATTCTTTCAATGTTTACAGTCACCTGCAGAAAGGGTCTGAGAAAATGTTAAGCGTTTCTTCTGAACTATTTTTGAAGAGCTACAATTTTAGGTCACCAATTCAATGATTTGTTCTTTGTCCTCATACTTTCTAAATTCTTCTGTAAGTTCCCGTGTCCAATTCTAGGAGGTAAAAAGGCAGCTAACAAAGGGACCAGGACAATGATCAGACCAGAATTCAGGTTTTCTGTTCTCAAAATCAGTGTTTATTTTGAGTGTCTAAATAATGAGTCTTTTCTATTTTTTTTTTCTAGAAAGACACAATAGTTTCCTTTTATCTCTTTTAACATAAGCCACACCCTATGGTGCCTTCATCATCCGTTATGAGTTCCACTAACTCCAGTCCTTTGTCATTGATGTTACATCAAGTGAAAGACCTTTCAACGGGGTTTTTAACTGGGTGAGGTCTCAAGGTCAAATATCTTTGGCAAAGCCTGCCCAAGGAAATAAGTTTTCAGCTAAAGTAGTGGAGGAAAGATTATTACTTTTTTTTTTTTTTACTATTATGAAGTCCTGGCTATGCAAATATATGATAATAAATGTGATTACCATCCTCTCTAAGCTGAAATAGTTTTATTCACATTCATTTATTTGCCTAAAATTGAGAGCTTTTACTAAGAAAAGAAAGAGAAGAAAAATGAGTATTAGGACAACCAGGAGCCTTCTCCTCCTTGAACTTCTCTGTGACTATGACCTTGGACAAGTTACTTGTCCTCTCTGAGCCTCAGTTCTGTTCTTTGTACAATGAGGATAGTAGGATCATAAGCATATTGTTAGGATTTAGCTAGTGCATGTAAAGTCACTAGTTTAGTGCCCAGCACAAAGTGAGTGCTCGATAAATAGTAACTACTGCTAATCCTGAAAAGGACTGTATGACTGAAGCACTAGATTGGAGCTACAACGAACAGAACTGTATGATGGCTACAAAACTTGAATTAGAGTGTCAGCATATAACAAGGATTATTTTGCAGGGTATTATATTATCGCCGAGCGTTCTCCTACCGCTATTTCAAGGAATTTTGGGAGCTAAATGGAATATTAAAATTAGTTTCAGATTCTTGGACAACTGAGGTTTCATTTCCCTAGGTAGGAATGCCGACCACACTGGTGTCAGATGTGTGTTAACCTGCATTATCTAGATACAATATTTGGACAGTAGCCTAGAACACTGACACTAGCCTCATTTGACAAAACTTCAGGTTATCTCCAGATATGTGTAAGCACACAACAAATTCTTCAAAATAAACTCAACTAAAATAAATTTTTATGCATGCTGTATACACCGTATTCTGATATTATTTTATGCAACATTTACTGAGCTCTGGCGAGGTACCAAGCACCCTCGTAGGTACTGTTGATACAGTGCCAAGTAAAGGTAGAGATGGGCTCTGCCTTGCTGGAGTGGGCAACCTCTTATGGGAGATAGACTTTAATCACATAATTGCCCAAACATTATGAATAGGAAGTACATGGTGTTCTGAAAATATACAATAGGGGGAAAGGCTACACAGGAAGATGGGGAAGGTTTTCCTGAGGAAAGTCATGCCCTTTTTCCATCTGAGGCATGAGGAGCATAGTGGATATGTTCTCATGCAATCTGGAATCAATCCAGATTTTTGTGGCACCTAAAGAGTATATAATTTGGGAAGCCCTCTTTTAGAAAAGGAACACAAACATATCTTACTTTGGAAACTTTATAAGAACACATCGACCATGCAAACACATTAAGGGCTCCATGTCAGTGAGCAGCTCTGAGGCTCAAGCTTCATCAGCCTTTCAAGATGGGGTAGACTAACTTGATGGCTTTTGAATGAACAAGGGAAGTTTCCAGACCCTGCCCAGGGAGACAAGTACTCAGATTCCCATTAGAGCTAGGGACCAGTGAGAACTTTTAAAGCAGTCCCTATAGTAACCTCAATTTTTAATTAAAAGACCCAAAAGGATGGGGTACCTGGGAAGCTCAGTTGGTTAACCATCTGCCTTTGACTCAGATCATGATCTCAGGGTCCTGGGATGGAGCCCCATGTTGGGCTCTCTCCTCAGTGGAGAGTTTGCTTCCCCCTCTCTCTCAAAAAATTAATAAATAATCTTAAAAAAAAAAAACCTCAAAAGAGTTTGCTGAGTTACTCTAGGGCCTAGACTATAACTTTCAGATTTTTTGAAAGCAGTATTCATGGGCGAAGAGATCCTTCCATCCTTCATACCCACTATGTGCAACTCAAGGCAAAACTCAACTAGTGTGACCAACCATCTCAACTGGCTTGAAACTCTCCCAGTTTTAGCACTAAAAGTGCCTCATCCTGAGGAAACCCCTCAGACAAAAGGGGACATATGGTCACCCTCATCCAGCAGAGGGCAGCTTGTGAGTCCTTACCACCGGGACGTCTCTTCTGGTGAAAGTGGATGTAACAAGCATTATTACTGTTCACCCACTTTCCCTTCCCTTTTACTTCCCAACAGGAAGGAGGTGTACATTTCTCTGCTCTTTTGAAGTTGGGTGATGTCATGTGACTTGCTCTGTCCAATGAAACATGAGTGGAAAAGATGTTTGTGACTTCTAGGTAGAAACATTTAAGAACTAGCATGTGTATTTCTTCATATTTTCTTCCTCATACCATGACACTGGCAATGTCTTAGATGGTGGAGACTATCCACCTGAGTCCCTGAGTAAAGATGACATGGAGCAAAGCCCCCACCAACCCTCAAAGTCATCCAGTGTATGGAATAAACTATTATTCTTTTTTTTTTTAAAGATTTTATTTATTTGACAGAGAGAGATCACAAGTAGACAGAGAGGCAGGCAGAGAGAGAGCAGGAAGCAGGCTCCCTGCTGAGCAGAGAGCCCGATGCAGGACTTGATCCCAGGACCTGATCATGACCTGAGCCGGAGGCAGCGGCTTAACCCACTGAGCCACCCAGGCGCCCCAAACTATTATTCTTTTAAGCCACTACAATTTGGATAACTTTTGTTACTGCAGCATAACCCAGTCCATCCTGTCTGATACAGAAAGTAAAGCCAAGACCCTACTTAGAGTCTACAGAAGTCGTATGGTTTCAATGACTTTCTTGTGAAAAATCTTCTATATTATTACTACAATAAAACTGTTGTACATATCCTGATAGGATGCTGAAAGGGGAGAAAACCAGTGTCACTTTTCCAAACTCTCTGGCAGGAGAAAGGCTATAGACTAACCTGAAGACCTAGTGAGAAAAACTCCCTGGGCTTGGGATTACTCGAGCAGGTGCCACCCTCTTGACCTCACAGGATTAGACAGGTTCATGATGCCCAGCCCTTCAGAGAAAATGAGGCTCTGCCACAAGTCTACACTACAGATTACAAAATTTAACATGCGCTCTCATAGTAAGAGAGTTAAATTAGATTATATATACATATATATATTTATTTAATGTATACATTTAAGCAAGTTTATAGAGGTATCATTTATATACTATAAAATAATTGTAAGTGTACATTCCATGATTTGTAGTAAACTCAGCCAGGTTGTGCAACCATCACGTTTTCACCCATTAGAACATTTCCATCGCCCCAAAAAGATCCCTCTTGCCCAATCACAGGTAATATCCATTACCACATCCAACTCCAGACAACCACTCATCTACTTTCTATCTTTCCAGATTTGTCTTTTCTGGACTTTTTTTTTTTTTAGATTTTATTTATTTATTTGAGAGAGTGAGCAAGAGAGAGCACAAGCAGGGGAAGCTACAGAGGGTGAGGGAGCAGACTCCTCTCTGAGCAGAGAGCCAGATGTGGGACTTGATTCCAGGACCCTGAGACCATGACCTGAGCTGAAAGCAGACGCCTAAACAACTGAGTCACCCAGGCATCCCTGGACATTTTATATAAATAGAATCATACATTATGTAGTTTTTTGTGTCTTCTTTCAGTTGACATCATGCTTGTAAGGGTCATCCACATTGTGGAATGCAGTAATACAAACACAAACATCAGTATCAATATATATATTTTTACATAGCCATGTATTTTTTTTGAAGAGGCAGGGTATGGTGAAGAAATCATAGGCTTCAGAGACTATTAAACTTGTGTTGAATTCTAATCCCTGGAAGCTCTTAAACTGTCAGTTCAATTAATTAACTGATCCCCAGGCCCCAAAAAGAGTAACAAAGTCTGTACTTGAATACAAGCATCGCTATCATTCCCCAACATCTTCTTTCTCAAGGCTTATATGGAAAGGTGTATATACATCGGAAACATTATCTCCCCATGCAGGGATGTGGAGAAGGGGCAAAATCCCAGAAACCTCACAGTGGCCATTTCCTCCTCACTCTACACAACATTTCCTCAGCCCTGCAGACAGAGTGCCTGGCATGGTCCCTCTCCTTCCTCAGGCCAGGTTTCCAGGGGTACTGAGGAGCCCTGAGTAAACTGCCCAGACACAAGCTGCAGGAGGACAGGAAGGCAGGAGAAGACGCGGACAGGATAACTCAGAAACCCAACAAAGCTGCAGCAAACAACGCTGCAGATACAGCCCAAAGAGCCTTCGAGAAAAAAATCCTGGATGTACAGAATTAGGTACAGGGACCAAAACACCTGTACGCAAAGCTTTTGATTTCCTCACTATAGATTTTATATGCCCTGGCTGCCCCCACAGTGCATCAAGTATTTATTTACTCCACTCGGAGGTAACACAAATGTAATTAAGAAGACATCATGATATTCCTGAAAGCATTTAAGCCCTGAGCTGAGGGAAACTGCCAGGTGAGACACTTTCGAAATGCCCTCGTCCAGTGGTTCCCAGGCCTGGCTGCACACTAGAACCCCTAGGGGGACTCTCAAAAACATGCAATGCCCCAGGCCACACCCCAACTGTTTTCGTTCCCCGGGACTGGTAAACAAATTACCACAGGCATGGTAGATTATGCAATAGAAATTTATTCTCTCACAGTGCTAGAGGCTGGAGGTTTGAAATTAAGGTATGAGCACAGCTGTGCTTCCTCTGAAGGCTCTAGGGGGGAATTCTTCGTCTCTTCCAGCTTCTGGGGTCTTGAGATGTTCCCGGGCTCGTGTCCGCACAGTTGCGATCTCCATTCCGTCTTCACGCAGCCTCCTCTTCTCCCTCTGTCTCTTCCCTGGTGTCTCTCTAAGGGCACTTGTCGATGGATTTAGGGCCAACTGGGATAATCCAGGATGATTTCCTCTCAGTACTCTTGGCTTAATTACATCTGCAAAGACCTTTTCCCAAATGAGTTGACATTCACAGGTTCTGGGGGTAAACACACCTTTTTGGGAACACCCATTCAACCCACAAACAGCTGCTAGAGAATGAATGGTCATGTGCTCCCCAAATTCCTATGTTGAAGCCGCGCCCCCAGTGTGATGGTAGTTGGAAGTGGGGTCTTTGGTGAGTGATTAGGTCATGAAGGTGGAGCCCTCTTAAATGGGATTAATGCCCTTACTAAAAGAGGGTCCCAGAGAACTACTTCACCCTTCCTACCATGTGAGGACAGATCAAAAACACAGCCGTCTATCAATCCAGAAGCAGGCTCTCACCACACACTGAATCTGCCGGTGCCTTGATCTTGGACTCCCCAGCCTCCAGCATGATAAGAAATATATTTCTATTCTTTATAAGCCCCCTGTCTACAGCATTCTGTTTAGCAGCCTGAATAAACTAAGACAGAAATCAACCAACTAAATCAGACCTTTAAGGGTGGAACTGGGCATTAGCAATTTTCTTTTCCTTTCTTTTCTTTTTTTTTTTTTTTTTTGAGAGAGAGAGCATGAGGGGAGGTGAGGGGGGACGGGGCCGAGCGGGCAGAGGAGAAGCAAACTTCCCCGCGGAGCAGGGAGCTCGGCATGGGGATCCATCCCAACACCCTGGGATCATGACCCAAGCCAAAGGCAGACATTCAACTGACTGAGTCACCAAGGTGCCCCTGGGTCTTAGTATTTTTTTAAGTTTCCCAAAGTAATGCCAACTTGCAGCCAAGTTTAAGAATTACTGATCTATTTGAACTGCCACTTCCTGCCCAGCAGAGGCCTTGGGGTGGAAACAGCAAAGGCGCAAAGAGAGCCCAGACAATGGTCTTGTTTCCCAATGTGTATCTGAAGCTGAGCAAGATTGAGTGGACTGCCCATCACAAAAAGAGGAGAAGAAGGGAATGGTTGGAATAGAATTGTGTAAGAAATGCCCGATGGGGGACGCCTGGGTGGCTCAGTTGGTTGAGCGGCTGCCTTGGGCTCAGGTCGTGATCCCGGTGTCCTGGGATTGAGTCCCACATCGGGCTCCTTGCTTGGCGGGAAGCCTGCTTCTCCCTCTGCCTCTGCCTGCCACTCTGCCTGTGCTCGCTCTCTCTCTCTCTCTCTGACAAATTAATAAATAAATTCTTAAAAAAGAAAAAAAAAGAAATGCCCGATGGAATAGAAGAAGCTTCTAGCTTCTAAGGTTTAGAATCTATTCAGAGGGGGGAGTTTTGCTAAAGGTTAAGGGCAAGGTCTTGGCATCGGAGAAGCCGGTTTCAAATACTGGCTCTGTCTTTCTTTGCTGTATGACCTTAGGCATTTTAGTTGTCTCTCGGCACATTAGCTGTCTCATCTCTCAGGATGGACGAGAGACAGCAGCTACACGGCCCTCAGTTACTGGATATAAGGGTTACCAACGGAATTTAGAAGTGATAGACCAAATTCCCAAAGGGAGGCTTTACTGGGTACAGAAAAAAAATGCAAAAGGATGGGAAAGAAGTTTAATACACAATCCCTTGGCTGTTTTAACCTGTAATTATCTGTGAAAGTAAAGGGGAACATTTTAACAAATCCTGGCGCCGGGGCATTTGGCTCTTCAGAGCTACTAGCTGCTAGCCTCATGGCCACTACCAAAGGGATAAATTAGGCTCGAACAACGGATAGCACTTCTACAACCTCTGGACAGCAAGAAAGCAGCCCAAACAGTAGAGGGCAGGGGATATAGAGGGGGTACAAAACCAAGACTACTGAACCAGAGTACATGGTGTGAAGGAGCTGATGAAATCAATCTACAAGATAAGTTAGTACCTTGGTGGTCCCAATTCTGAAATGCTGACTGGAACTGCCCAGATGAGACAGCTCAAAGGCTGCATATGCAATCCACGCTGGCTTGGCTTAATGAGGATCAGGATGTCCATCCACTTCACATACCCCAGCCAGGTCATAGCAAACGCCATGACTAAGGGAGCCCCTTGTGCATAGATACCCCATATAGACATACCATTGCAAAGGCAAGCAACAGTCCAAGAAACCACGTCAGAATTGTTTTCTCAGCTTACCTGTAGTCTAAGAAAATTAGGCGCATTCACTAAAGAATGGGGGGGAATGGAGGATAGTCAAGGAACGAGTCCCAGCAGGATAGTCTTTAAATGGTTATTAGGAAATGGAATGAACATGGAGGACACTGAGGAGGCTGAAACACTGATCTTCACGCTGCACTATGGGAGGGAGACTGAGTGGACAGATAGCAGCTCCTGCTTGGTGCCCTGACACTAAAGGGCTCTAAATAAATGCACTCTATTTACCCTGGTTTGGAGGAAATTTAAAAGCTGGAAGGCCAAGACAACAAGAAAAACATATCTCTGGTGGCAGCGGTTAGGCAAATTAATCAGGATGGAGGCTGATAAAAGTACCAGGGTGTCTTGGCCCAATCCCTGGCTTGGGGACCTAAGGCCATGTGCACATGTGTGGCCAAAATGGCCAGAGGCTGGACACAACTTTTTTTGGGACTCCCTTAGTGCAGGATCCCAATGTGAAATTTCAAAACCTATTGGTGAGGTCCTAAAGGGGGCCACAGTTAGCTTGGGAGCATAGGAGGATGCAACAGTCCAAAGTTTGGGTAAAAATTGGATTGCCTGAACAGACTGTGTGAGATAGTTGTGTCTCCTTTACCTGGATGCATGATGGGAATGGATATTATGTCTGACGGAGGAACACTTCCTATATAAAGTATTACAAAAGTGAAGGCAATTAAGTTACCCTTTGGCTATTATATTGGACATAATCTATAGATTTGCTGGTGCCTACACAGATTGTTAATATGACCCAACTATTGGATGCCTCGTAGACAAAAGAGATTTCCACTTTATTTAATGGCATCTCTGTAGGTTTGCCCTGTGTGGCCCATGAGAAAGAGAAATGACTCAAAGAGACAAACAGCAGATTATAAAGGCCTGAATAAAGAACTGTCACCTACGGCATTAGCAGTCCCTGGTATGGTTTCAACACTGCAAAAAATATAAGCCAAAGATACCAGTACTTGGTGCTAGATCTTGCAAATGCTTTTTTCTTGATCATGGTCTCAGAAATGAGCCAACCACAGTTTGCCTTCATAGAAGGATCCCAGGTTACAATGACTGCACTGCCACAGGGTTATTCGAGTCACCAGTTTACTGCCATAATTTCGTTTGATAATATACTACACTGGTGATATCATGACAGTGTGGGACACTGAGGAACGAGCCAAGACTACTTAAATGAAATGGTGACACACATAACTAACACAGGCTGGTTGACAAATCTAGCAAAGATCCCAGAGCCCATCCAAACAGTAAAATTATTAGGAGTAGCATGGGCTAGAGCCACCTTTGACATTCTACAGACAGCTCAAAGGCAACAGTCGACATCGCCTAGCTCTGGAACTGAGTAAGGAGCCCAGTGCCTGTGGCGGTGCGTGGGTGTGGAGGGCACGGATTCCGCACCTGGGAGCACCACTCGCTCCCCTCATAAAACTACCTGAAAGAAGTCCATGTTTGAGTGGGAGACTTCACAGTAGCAAAAAGTGATAGTCCGATCAATATTGGGCTCTCATAATTCACACTCAGAGATGATCTTGAAAGTATCTGCAAACTCACACTTAACATGGACGAGAGCTTATGGCCATAGCCCATGAATACTGCCCGGCAGTGACTGCTGGGATTTGGGGACAGAAAATTTCCAGATGCAGCAGTACGGTACATGTCATATGAGAGACAATTATTGGCTTGTTATTTATGGGCATTGGTGGAAACTGAGTCTGTAACTGAAGGACCCAAAATAATCTTGAAACCTGAAATATGCATAATATCTTGGATGATGTCACAGAAACATTCCAACAAGGAAATCGGTACAGTGAAGAGTTTCACAATAGAAGGGAAATGGTCTCCTCAGGAACATGCTCCTGGAGGAACGAAAGGAGGTTCTCATTATATTCAGGAGTGGGTGGCCTCGTTTCTACAGGGCCAACTTGGGGAGCCTCCAGATGCTACTGACACATGGATGGTGTCCTACAAATGACTCTTGACTGACCAACAAGAAGCTACGTGGTTTATGGGCGGCAGTTTATGGTACAAGCAGCATCCTATTTAGACAATGACAAGCTGGTGAAAAACTATAACTGAAGAAGGTGAGAGCCAATCACCACAACTGGCTGGATTACATCTATTTTCCTTGCGTTGATGGAGGAACTGAACAACAGTGAGAACCCGGAAGTCAGAGTGTGTCTGTCTGGCTCATGGGCAGTGGCCCATGGCTTGGCCATACAGTCAGGCAGATGGACAATGAAAAAATCGGATTACTAAGGGGATGTCCATATGAGACATAGCCCTATGGGAATTTAAGGGGTGCATTACATAGGACATGTCAATGCCCTATTAGAAGAATTTCTTTCCCAGATTGGAAGGTGATTAGAATCAGCAAGTAGTTATCTCAGTGCATTCACTTGCTCAACTGGGTCCAAGCGGGGGAGCTGCAGCAACAGAGATGGGCTGATCACCAACATATTCCTCTTGTACCCCCAGAGACACAAAATGCCTGCCAGAACTGTCCCATCTGCCAGCTAGGAAGACAGAAACTACAGGCATCTGTGGGGCACGTTCCTAGGGAGAAGACTCCTGGGCACAGCTGGCAAGTGGACTATATTGGGCCATTGCCAGGAATGCTAGGAGCCTATAAATTGGTCCTGATGGAACAGACACTTAATTTGGACTGGGCTTTGCATACCCAGTGGTAATGCAAATGCTCAAAACACTATCACAGGACCAAAGCAGAAGGTACTGTACAATTCGGACTGCTGGGTTACATTTCTTCAGAGCAAGGAATGCACTTTGCAGCCCAGAGTGCCCAAGAGTGGGCAAAGAGATCTCACACAAATGGACATAGCATGTTGCTTGTCATTCTTGGAGTAGTGGTTTGATAGAGAGTTGGCAGGGACAACTGAACATTTATTGCCTAAAACTGGGGACATAAAGGCATGAAAGGCCTGTGTGCTCACACTCAGCATGTGGGGAGCCAAGGAGGGCTCCCCACTCAGTAGACTCCTCTGCTTCTCTGGAGGGTTTGGGGGAACAGAGGATGGGGAGGGTGTTAGTATGACTATATGATTATTCCTATGTCACCTCAACTTTCTTTTTTCCTAACTGGTAGTGATCATTCTGGGTCCAGGACTGCAACTGTGGGTACCAAAAGCAGGAGGAAGAAGAGATGATCCTGACCAAGAAACTCTAACTATACCTTTAAATCTGTATGCCAGAATTCCTAAGGACAAAGCCTACTCGTAGAGGAGTGGATTGAGGGGGAAACACTCTGGACCAGCAACAGTGGTTGAATGTCACATCCCTTCAAATGGTGGAAAAGTTTGGGTAAAAAAAAATGACACATGGAGAGGAGAAATAGTAGCTGGGGGTAAAGGAATAAATAAATGGGTTTATGCA